>ML365866.1:0-11502 GCA_005239505.1 Nicotiana paniculata
TTAAAACACATAAAATGCAAGGTATATAATGCTTAAAATCATGAATTCTAGCCACACATCATTCATTGATGTCCATGCTCATTTCTTCTATTCAAGCTGACTTATGGAAGGATATTCAAGATAGTTGGTCTGCATATCCTGAGCTGAAGACTTTGATCTCTACTCTGCAACAACAACCTCAGAAACACTTCACTTGGGTGAATGGCCAACTTAGAAGAAAAGGGTAAGCTACTAGTGGGCAACAACACTGCTTTGAGGAAACATATACTCACAATGTAGCATTCTACCCCTTCTGGTAGCCACTCTGGTATTGATGCCACCATGAGGAAGGTTCTTACTTATTTTTATTGGAAAGGCATCAAAACTGATATCGTGACCTTTGTTCACAAATATTCTGTGTGCCAAAAAAACAAGTATGACACTGGTGCCTCTTTTGTACTTCTCCAACCTTTACCTATTCCTGCTCTTCCTTGGACAGACATCACGATGGATTTCATAGAAGGTCTGCCTAAATCTCGAGGCAAGTCAGTTATATGGGTCATTGTTGATCGCCTTACACAATATGCTCACTTTATTTCCTTGGCTCATCCTTATACTTCTCAGTCCCTTATTCCTATTTTCTTAGATAATATCTTCAAACTTCATGGTTTTCCTGCTTCAATTACAAGTGACAGAGACCGCATCTTCATTATCTTCTTTTGGAGAGAGTTCCTTACTACTCAAGGTGTCACTTTGAACACATCCACTCCGTACCTCCTCAAACTGATGGTCATTCTGAGGTGCTTAGTCGCTGCTTGGAAACTATATTAGATGCTTTTGCACATACTCTCCTTCTGACTGGTCTTCCTTCCTTGCTTTGGCTGAATGGTAGTACAATACTAGTCCACATTCTGCCACCAAGACTTCACCTTTTGAGCTTCTTTATGGTTATCCACCATCATTGCACCTGCCTTACTTTCCTGGAGATTCAGAGTTAGATTCTACTAAGGACCTTTCCCTGCTTCGTGAATGAAAAGTTCACTTGGCTAAATTCCATCTCACTCATGCACAACAAAGAATGCTAGCTCAAGCTAATGCACGCAGGACATACAGACAATTCAAAGTTGGTTATTGGGTCTTTGTCAAGCTTCAACCATATCGACAGTCTTCACTA
The DNA here is from genome assembly GCA_005239505.1 of Nicotiana paniculata. NCBI lineage: Eukaryota > Viridiplantae > Streptophyta > Magnoliopsida > Solanales > Solanaceae > Nicotiana > Nicotiana paniculata. Next base: position 1,154 of record ML365866.1, read on the forward strand.
TAGTTCTTTCCCTACCACAAGCTGACCTCTCGCTATTTTGGGCCTTATCCTATATATGATAAAATTGGGGTTGTTGCATATAAATTGCTCCTTACGCTTGAGTTTTGATCCACCCCACATTTCATGTGTCCCAGATCAAATTTTGTCATGAAATTCCTACTGCAATAATACATCCACCTGTGGTTGATTTGGCTATTCGATTTTGTCCCTCTCTTGAGTCAATCATATAAAGAAGACTGATCAAGAAAGGTAACGAGGTTGTCGCTCAGTGTTTGTTTAAGTGGACTAGTTTGGATGCCTCATATGCTACGTCGGAGCTAGCTTCTTCTCTTAAAGCTCGTTTCCCCTCTTTCACCCTTGAGAAAAAGGGTGTTGTTCAACTAGGGGGTATTGATACACATATTGGCTGATTAGTTTTGAATGTTTAACTGATTAGTTTTGAAAATTAGTTGCCTAGATTTCGGCGGGAAAATTACTTAGAGCTATGTCACAAAACTGGCATGTTTGCATTTCCTTTCTCTTTTATTTTCAGCACTTTTAGCTTTTTACAAACACTATAAATAGGCGATACATCAAATGTAATGCATTATGATATGAATTGAATTTCTGTATTTTCCCTTTGCTCCTTCTCTAAGTCTTCCTCTATTTCTCTTCTCTTCTTCATTTCTGTTACTTCTTCTCTCGTTTAATTGTAGTGATACCTCAATTTGGTATCAAAGTGTAAATGCCTTCTATTCGACCCCGTTTGGCGCCGTCGCCGGGATCTTGAACTCGTAAAAATCTTCAAAAATTTAATTTGAAATTTTCGTCGGAAAACCATTGAAAACTGTTTTCGATTAGCAGATAGGACCAAGATTTGAACTTATTCATTCTAAATTCTAGGATAGCGACATAAGATGTTAGAAATTGAGTTCTAAATTCAATTTTTGTACATATATATTTAATGCATATCTTAAAACAAATAGTACAAAGTCTTGACCAAAGCTACTGGATTTCGGCAAACCAGTAGTTAACCCTCTAGCTCTGCCCTTGCAGATGAGCACATTCTCAATGGAAGTCCGTTAGAAAAACACATGTTTCTAGTAGTATGATAAGTGTATGATGTGCATGTATCATGCCTAGAAGATTATGGTTTATCTTCATCTCTTGCATCGATATGTTCATAGTTTCTACTAGTTGTATCATAAAAATGACATCACGGGTGACATCATATTCATAGGCGGATTCAGAATTTAAATTAAGTTTATGGGTTACCATTTGAATCTTATGGCTTACTATAATAATATCAAGTTAATATATAATAATAATTGGTCCACCCGTAATTTAAAAATATGTAACATGGTCAATGATAAGATTTTGAAGGTATCAAGTTTAAAACATTGACTGGTCACCAAATTGGTAGAGCACAATTCCGCCAAAAACTACTAAATGTAGTGATATGGATGAGATCCCTCCACCCTAAATCTTAAGTTTCGAGTTTGAGCCTGAGAATGAAAAAAAATTTCTGATAGGAACTAAACTTAGGCTATTCAAGCGAGTGAATTCAAGTTACCAAATGATTAAATCTTTAAAAAGAAACTCCGATGAACGCCTTGCAATTTAAATTTTGTGACATTATTTGAAAAAGTTTTTCAATGGTAAAAGGCTTTCTACATAAGTGTAAATGCCTTCTATTCGACCCTGTTGGGAAGTCTCTCCATCTCAAATTCTCTCCAACTTTTTCTCGTGAAATCATAACATAAATAAGGAGAATTCATTGGTGTTCTCTTTCTTTGCAACAAATACAATCCCCCTATCACAATGTGCGCGAAAAAATATATTCTTTCTTCAGCTAATTCTCTCTCTTTCAATCGTAACAGGAAGGGAATAATATGCTTCTCGCATCCTCCTCGCGTCTTTTCTAAAATTCACAAATTCATGTCACGGACAAACTTATGCATCAGGTTATAAAGATGTAGGTTGTAATCTAAAGGTAATATCCACGACTGTATAACCTTTAAATTTTCAGCTTTAACATCAAAAGCAAGTATATTTCGCGAAACGTGACTCACTTGATAGATAACCCCATTCACACAAGCTCTATCGTTGAGCGGATAAAATTAGGTTGTACTTTTAGTCTCTCTCCATGATTCATCTATGCCTAAAGTGAAAATCCAATTTCTTGTGGACACTAATCTAGTAGTACCTGTCATCAAAAGGTTGTACTTCNATATGATTTTTCAGTTTAGGAAGAAGATTATATCTCTTGTGCTGGGATTGCAAATTGCAACTGACGGTTGCTCAAAGCCGTTACGATTTCATACGAAATATAAATCATTAACGCACATTATGCGGCACAAAGGGAGTGTGCAATAGTATAGCTTATCAAATTTCTCAATAAGGAGAAGTGAGGATTTCTCATTGTCTTTTTGCTCTATGGTGTAAAAAGATTTCAGTTCAGGGACAAGGAATGTGGTTCCACTGGAACGATTCATAGAGCGACACTGATGGATATCATGAAAAACTGAATTTGATGCAATAAGAGAATTACATGATTTTGAAACACACCTGAAACGCATTAAAGACTTTACAGAAAGATTCGAAAATATTTCAAAGATTATTTCTTGAGGAATTGACCATGTTTTTCTAGCAGCATCCATCAATTTCACCTGTAAAAGGCAACACAAGTTATTTAGTAGAAATGTAACAACCCGAAGTTATTTAGTCCATCATCCATCATTTGACCATGTTTTGAGCATTCGCACTTCGCTCGGTAGTTTGGTGGCGCGAGTAGCTCCATATGATGTATTAGGACTTGTGTGTAATATTTTAGTTCATTCCGAGTTGATTTGATATATTTCAGCGCGGGTTTTTGGAAATCGAAAGTTCATTAAGTTTGATTGAGGTGTGTTTCATTATTTCGATGTTGTTATGCATGATTAGAGGACCCGAGTAAGTCCGTGTTATGTTATGGTACTTGTTTCTATGTTTGTACGAGGTCCCGAGGGGCTTGGTGAGTTTTGGATAGAATTGGGTTGTGCGTTGCGCTCGTTTTTCTTATGTTTTGACGTCGTTTCTTCAAATATAAATGGTACAACATTGAACAAATGAGCTCCGATTTCTATTTTGGTTGAAGCATTAAATCTGTATAGTAATTACAGATCCATATAAAAAAGAATCATCGAATTTGAACATCTTATGAGGATCTTATGATCATTTTACTAAGAATTGGGTTGCCAGATTTTTCAAATTAATTACGAAATTGCCACTGACCTCGTATTTAAAAATCTACACTATTTTCAAATATTGAAACCAATATATCTCCTTTATTATAAGGTCAAATGGAGTGATTCAAAAGTCTATATTGACTGAAATTTTACAAGGAATCCATTGGAGGCATCAAAAGCAATTTTGGGGTTCATTTGGCATGCAAAACGAGGCAGAACAACTGGGCAAAAGTACTTAATATCGAAGGTTTGTTCATTTTGTCATATTTTGAGTAAGAGAGCTCGAATTTGGACAATATTTGGAGGCTATTTTCATCATAGGGATTGGGATAAGTGCTATATACTTGATTTTTGTTATATTTCATGAATCCATCTTCGTTCTTGGCATTTGATTGATGATTTCAAAGTGAAATTTGGGGGGTTAGTCTAAAATTTCATAAAGTGAATTTTTGAGTTTTTAACATCGATTCGGAGTTAGATTGGAGTGAAACTACTATGGTTGGACTCATAATTGAATGAGTTGTCGAATTTTATAAGTTTTATCGGGTTCCAAGGTGCGGGACCGGGTTGGGCTTTTTGGTCGATTATGGGTGTTTGATTAAAGATTCGACCTTTTTCGATTGAGATTGGTTCCTTTAGCACTGTTTGATGTAGTTTGAGTTGTTTTTGGTTAGTTTCGAGCCATTCAGAGGTCAGAATGCGCCGTATGGCAGTTTTGGAACATCGCTTGGCTTGCTCGGTATTTTAATTGGTGTGTTCGAGGTAAGTAACTCTTCTAAACTTAGTGCTGAGGGTATGAAACCCCAAATTACGTGTTATGTGATTGATGATGAGGTGACACACATGCTAGGTGACGCGAGTATGGGTGTGCAACCGGTGAATTGTGACTCCGTTATTTTCATGGCACTGTTTAGTGGCCCTATTTTGTTGATATCTGTGTTTTCACTATGTGATTAAGTAACTGAGCTGCCAGTCATGGTAGATAACCTATTTAGGATTTATGCTGATATTGTTAGTACCCATAGTTTTTCTTACTGTCGTTCACTGATTTCATTGATATTTCGTACTCAGTCATATTCATGTATTCATATCATATCTCAATCTCAGTTGTTATTTATTGATATATCATATCATTGATCCGGGATTGTTTTCATGACATTGTGAGCCTGTGCATGAGACTGGAGAGTGTGATGATCGAGTGAGGCCGAGAGCCTGATTATGAGTGACAGTTATGGGGTCGGGTTGCACGCTACAACGGTTATATTGATGATTATGATAGCTCTTGGGATGTAGAATCCCCTCTGGAGTATGTAACACACTCCCAGTGAGCGCAGATGATATTATTGAGGGATGGATTTCTATAGACATGGATTTGTCTGAAGTACTTGATACTTGGAGGTGAATTTCTCCACAGGGTTGGATTTCCCTTTTTCCTTAGTACTGGGTGACTTATAATCAGTATTGTATATGTTTCGTGATAGATTTCTCTGGGCCGTATGGGCCATAAAAAGTACCGAGTGGTTGAGCATGACGAGTGAAAAGTGTGAGGCAATGAGATTGAGTACTCTGAGAGTGTGAGTACATGATTCATCTTTGAGATACATGGCATTGGCATGCACGCATGACATACATGCATAGAGATGCATTTTTCCTCATGTTGTACGGTATCATGTCATTCATAAATTTTAACACATGTGGGCATAGAGATGTACTTCACACTTGCTATCTGGAAAGAAAACGAAACATCTAATTTATTGTGGAAAGGATTTTTGGAAAAATTTGCAGTTTTCAAACTATCTCATATTTTACGACGATTTGGTAAAGGATTTGATTTTTCACTGATATTCTTGAAAAGTGGAACTATTTTTGGAAAACTGTGAAAAAGCTGAGAAATTTTATTTCTGAGTTACTTTCTTCTTTATATACTCTACGTTGTTATGAACCGCTATTGGTTATTGGTGTTGGACCCGACCTATGTTCCAGCTCGTCAATGCTTTCAACCTACGGTTAGGTTTGTTACTTACTCAGTACATGGGGTCGGGTGTACTGATACTACACTTCTGCACATTGCGTGCAGATGTTGGCTGTTGTTTTTGTTGTGCTCGATGGTTTCTGAATTTGAAGATGTAATTCCGTTCCTGTTGTAGCTGCCTCTTGTTAATGGTAGCCTTAGATTTATAAAAGCTCTGTTTATGTACTTTTCAAACAGAAGATGTTTTTACTTCATATCAGCTTTGTAAATTCTATTCTTAGAAGCTCATGATTTGTAATACCAATCCTTGGGAAAAGTATAAGATTCAGAAAATTCCTTTGGTTAATTGTTTTGTTAATATTATTAGAATTGGATAATTATTAGTTGGCTTACCTAGCAGGTTGGATTAGGTGTGATCACGACTAGTGGATTTTGGGTCGTGACAAGAAATTAGTAGAGAAACATTTTCTTTTCCTTTTAAAACAAACGTGGTATATTTTAAACATCTGTTTTGTTTCTAGAACAATATATTTTCTGGTGGGAGACAAGAACCAGGAATTGGTGTTAATTTTTCCTTTTCCTTCATTGGTCCTATTATAATTTTAGATAACAACAAAATAAGGAATACGAATATGTTATATTTGTGATAAAGTTTGGGAGAAGGGCACAATGGGGTCACAATGACCAGACCCAGGCGATTGTTTACCAAAAATATTGGTCTCCGCAAAATCATGAGCTTATATTTTCCATCCGCTCGAGGAAATAAAAACAAAAGTCCACTTTTGGAACGAATTCTCCTCCTAAAATTGTAGCTATTTGATCACGACGTAGAAAAATACAAAGTATCATGTGTAGGTGCCACGTGTGGTGGAGCCCATGTGTAGACACGTGTTAACACATGGTGTTCGCTGAAAAAGAGAGTTGTGGGAAGAAATGACCTTATCTACATATGTACCGAAAAAGGTTGACAGAGATATATATACATTTTAGAACCCACGCTCTCAACTCAATTCAAATCGTCTGAATTCTAGATCTGCCACTAACTGTAAAAAGAAACCTAACTTAGAGAACTATTGTTTGGTTAAATAGCAAATTGCAAGCATACGCTTATTACAATAACAAAATGAATGAATGTATAAGGAACTTTTGGCCAATATTACTCCTGGAAACATTCAGATAAAGTCATCGGACGTAACTCCCCACTTCCCGAAACAGAGAAAAACCTAAGGTTGATAAACATGCGAATCACATTATGAACTATCAGCCTATTATAAAAACACTTCTGATGTCCAATCATCAATCTAAGTCAGTAGCCACATCATGGATCCTCAAGGAACTGGAAACATGAGGCGCAGCACGAGCATTCGCAAAATGCCAAAAACTCTAACTGATTTTGTTTGGAATCCTGGGCAGAGAACGCGTGAGCAGTAGCAAATTATAGAAGAGCAATAACTATAAATAAGAAAGTAGTAGTTGAAATATGGTAGACTAAAATCACGAGTGATCTCTGATTTCCTCTCATCCTCCTTTTGTATCTGTTACTCTCATCTCCCTTCTAGTCTACAACTTTAGATACTAATTGTCTCACTAATTCCTAGTGGAATGCCATTATCGAGTATTGATTTTGCTACCTAAATACGTAATTGAGTTGGTTACTGTCATATTGAGGAGGTGGGTTTACTAGTTGTCACATTGGTCACTGGTTCGAGCTCCATGACTGGCTTTTTGAGTTCTTCACTTCCGGTAGATGTTCCGCCTTCTTCCTCTGCTGCTCACTCTAAGGAGATTCAGATCTCACGGCTTCTGTCACTAAGCTCACTACGGCGTTCGCTGGTCAGCAGAAGTTGCTTCTCGATCTTATGACTCAGGTTGCGAACTCGTCGCTTGGCAAGGGTGTCATTGATACTACTCCAGCGATTCCAATTATGCGACATAAACCGGATTCTGTTGGCTTTTCCCGTCTCAATGGTGATAACCCAGAGGCTTGGGTTTTTCAAGCAGAGATGTATTTTGACTTCTACCACATTGCGGAGGATCATAAATTGACATTAACATTGTTTTACTTATATGGTAAGGCATTAGAATGGTATCGCTGGTTATTTTGCAATAAAAAACTCAGTGATTGGGATAGTTTCACCGTCAAGGTCTCGAGCCGTTTTAAAAAACGTGCTCTATTTCCACTGGAGGGGCGCCTCTCTAAGGTCAAGCAGACATCTACAGTTGCTGAGTTTCAAGCCCAGTTCGAGTCTCTGGCTAATGAGACGAATGATACGCCGGAGTCCTGGTCAGTCCCTATTTTTACTTCAGGCCTCCGTTTAGACATCCAAAACGCTGTGTTGGCCCATCGGCCCACTACATAAGATGAAGCATTTGAGTTGGCTCAAATACATGAGCAACGACTTTTGGCTGAGCGGGGCGGGTTTCCAAAACCTGCTTTCCCTAGAACTCCACCGTTATTGCCTACCCCTAATTTAGTTAATAAAGCTTCTGGTCTTCCAACCAATAGGCCACCCGTTAAATGCCTCTCGCCGGCTGAAGCCCAGCAGCGCTGCGAGAAAAGTCTCTATTACCATTGTGATGAGAAGTATGTTCCGGGTCACACATTTAAGGCTCTTCCACAACTACTCTTATTTGCAGCAGATTACAGCGACCAGGGTCTTGGGGCTGCTTCATATCCCATGGATGAAGCTCTTTCTGAGGCGTTACAACACTTAGAGGTCCTCCAGCAATCTTCCATATCTTATCACGAGTTGGCTGGCGGTATCATTGGCAGCACCCTACGCTTTACCGGCCATATTCAAGGGTCCCCAGTACAAGTATTAGTTGATGGCGGCAGTACTGACATTTTTATTCCGATTCGAGCAGTTAAATTTTTACATTTAAAGTTGGAGCATATCACGCCCTTTCCAGTGGTGGTGGGAAATGGTCAGCGCCTCATTTGCGAAGGGGTGGTCCGACTGGTGCCCTTACTCATTCAGGGGCGTCTCCTCTCTGTGGACTTCTATGTCCTACCTATACATGGGTCCGATTTGGTTCTTGGTGTATCGTGGTTAGCTACATTGGGCCGAGTGGTGAAGGATTATGGCCAACGTCTGTTGGAATTTTTTATAGATAGCCAACAATTTAGTTGGCAAGGTGAACCCCCTCTGGATATGTAGCATGTGCAACTCCAAAGTGTGCGGCGTCTATGTGCTACTAATGTTGTTGCCACTTATTATCACTTGGAGATGCTTGGTTTGCCAGCTTTGTCCGAGTTATTGGACTCTTATATAGATCTTTTTACCAAACCACATGGCCTTCCTCAAGGCCTTCCGAGTTATTGGTTAATGAGATGCTTGCTGAAGGCATTACACGACCTAACACTAGCCCTTTTTCATCCCGGTCCTTCTTGTTAGCAAGAAAGATGGCTCGTGGCGTTTTTGCGTGGACTATCGAGCACTCAATTCTATAACGATAAGAGATCGTTTCCCTATTCCAACGATTGATGAGTTGTTTGATGAACTACATGGGGCAAAGTACTTCTCGAAGCTTGATTTATTATCCGGCTATCATCAGATCAAATCTAGGCCTGAAGACATTGAGAAGACTGTCGTTCGCACTCATGAGGGACACTACGAATTCTTGGTGATGCCCTTTGGGCTATCCAATCCTCCCTCAACATTCCAGGCCACTATGAACTTGGTATTTAGCCCTTACTTGCGTCGCTTTGTGCTTGTTTTATTTGATGACATCTTAGTTTATAGCCCAACCTGGGACCTTCACATGGAGCATCTGACTAAGGTGTTAAATTTGTTACGACAACATCAGTTGGTGGCCAAAATGTCCAAATGTACGTTTGGCTAGGAACGAGTGGATTATTTGGGCCATGTTATGTCGCAGCAAGGCCTATCGGTGGACCTTGCTAAAATTTCTACTATACAAAGATGGCCAGCACCACGGAACGTGAGGGAAGTACACAGTTTTCTTGGGCTCGCTGGATATTATCGGCGGCTCATTCGTCACTACGCCATGATTGTCGGTCCTTTGACTGATCTTCTCCGACATGACTCATATTCTTGGACAACTCAAGCTCAAAAGGCCTTCAAGAATTTGAAGCAATGTCTAAGCTCCACACCAGTGTTGGAACTTCCTGATTTCGCTCAACCCTTCCAAGTTGAAACAGATGCTTCTCGAACAGGCATCGGAGCGGTATTGTCGCAGAAGGGTCATCCAGTTGCCTACTACAGCCACAAGCTATGCCCTAGGATGCAGCGCGTGTCTATTATGTTCGTTAAATGTTTTCTATCACCAATGCAATTGGGAAGTGGCATCAATATTTACTCGAACGTCGTTTTCCTATCATCACTGATCAGCTAGCGTTAAAGAATCTCACTAACCAGGTTATACAAACTCCGGAGCAGCAGAAATGGTTGGGGAAATTAGTGGGTTTCGATTTTGATATCGTGTACAGGCCAGGAAAACATAATCTCGTAGCTGATGCTCTATCTCAGTTACCTACTACCTCATTCATAGGATTATCCAGTCAGTCATATCGTTTGTTTGAGCAACTGAAGGAGTTGAACAATATCCATCCTGAATTATTTGCTATCCACCAAGGGTTGAAAAATGATCCTAATACATTTCCTGACTATCAGCTCCGAGATGAGATGCTTTTTTTAAGGGTCGCATTGTGCTCCCTTCAGATTATCCATTGCGACTCCATTTCCTTCAGGAGTTCCATTCCTCGCCCTTTGGGGGACACTCTGGCATTACGCGCACCTTCCACCGGTTTTCCTCGAACTTCTTCTGGAAAAATATGTGGCATGATGTCGAGACCTTCATATCTTCTTGCCCCACCTGCCAACAGATGAAGGATGTTCACAATCATCCCGCCGGGTTGCTTCAACCATTATCTATTCTAGAGCAGGTATTCGATGAGATCACAATGGACTTTATCACTTGTCTTCCTCCATCACGAGGTAATACCACTATCATGAATGTGGTTGATAGAATCTCCAAGTACGCCCACTTCACTCCCTTACCAGCCACTTTTTCTGCCCTCACTGTAGAAGAAGCATTTGTTGCTAATATTCTGAAGTTACATGGCCCTCCTATATCCATCGTCACAGATCGTGATCCTCATTTCTTGAACTCTTTTTGGCAAGAGCTCCATCGTCATCAAGGTACTACTT
>ML365867.1:0-34670 GCA_005239505.1 Nicotiana paniculata
CCTTTTAATCGCACAATGACTCTGCTAGCAAATTGACTCTGGGAACTTTGCTTTCAGACTTTTCATTCACTTCAGCTATTGTGCGTCTAGAATTCCAACAGAAATACATCAAGTATTTATAGAGTCAGTTGAGTTTGTCGTCCAATTCTAGTCCAACTCTACCTGGGTGAACAAATTCGTACCAAACTCAACTTCCTTTCTTTTGTTACTTTCCTTGCTGAATTCGACTTCAATCTTCTCATCAGTTTGCAACCTTTTCGCATTAGGAGAAAATCTCTTGGTTCATTGATATTTCACATTCACAAATATCTCCTATGCATATATGGCTCATATGCCAGCTATTCAGTTCAAGATGTGTGCTCTGATGGACCTGGTTCAACTGGTCAGCCATTTGTCAATCTTCAAAAATATGCAGTGACATGGGTCAACATCCGCTAATCGAGGTTGTCTTTTGGTCGACCTCGGTGAGCAGACTTCATTAGTCTTAGTCGAGAAATTCAAGTGGGAAGGTCGAGTAATGAAGATCACGGACGAGATGGTAACGTGCCGTTTCGAGAACCATAACTTATTGTGATGTTGGTTCATAATGACGTCACAATGTCATGCGTCATTATTACTCATCTTCCCGATGCATTGCATTGCTTCCTGTGCCCTTGTCATTTCGATTTTTGTGCATTGACGGTTGATATTCTCGATTGGGGTGTCTGTGTTTTCTATAAGTATGGATTGAGAACCCTTCGAGTAACCCTTTATGTTTCCCAACCTTTGAACTTGCATATTTTCCTCTCTTCTTCTTCTTCATGTGTTCTTGCTCCATTTGCTCCCATTTCGCACCCTTACTCTCCTTTCCAGTTTGAGCGATTCTTGTTACTTCTAACTCTTTTGAGTTCTTATCTTCTGTACTTACAAACAACCAAAAATGGTTAATGCACCTCTTGGCTCTGGTGAGACTTTTGACCCAATCCCATTAGTAGTGAGAATGCCTCCCCACGATGATGTTGTTGTTGTTGCTGCTGAGGATGAGAGCTTTCCCAATGTAGAGGATATCATTCCTCGTAGTGACAAAGCCAGGTCGGACTTCTCGAAACTTCCTGCGGACGAGCCTGAACCTGTAATATCCGAAATGGAAGCGGCCGACCTCGCTGAGCTTAGGGCTAAGTACAACATCCCCGCCCACATCGAGCAGATCACAGCTGACCGCAACATAATTCATATTCATCACCCTGGGTATTGCGCATTCTACACGTATCCATTCCAAGTGGGCTATTTCTCTTCCTCTTCCTCTGTTGGTGGAGGAATTTTGCCGCTATTACGGCATCTGCCCAGCCAGCTCTCCCCCTATATTTACAAACTTGTTCTTGTTACAACCCATATTCATGTACGTTGGTTCATTCCATAAGTTAGTCGATGTAAATATGAGAAGAGATTATCTTTGATATGATAAGAAGTTAATCCCATTGGTCATAAATGATACAAGAGTGTGTAAGGGTGGTTAACAAGTATTAGAAATTAAACAAATCAAGGATGTTGTAACCCGTATTTTCGGGTAAACCTAAGGGTGCTTAATATTATAAAGAGGTAGTATTTTAAGGTATTTGAATCATATATTATCCTTATCATAAGTCTTGAAGTCAAACGAGTTATGAAACAAGAGTCGACAAAAATTGTCGCAACTTATGTTCATCATTTTACTTAAACTTAGGTCAAATGTTACTAAGCTTTTCTCCCAATTTAATTGGAATTACGGGGTGATATGTCCACCAAATTGAATATTTATGAGTAAATTTTGCAATGCATTAAACCGTTCGTTGATACGATCTTGGAGTATAGAAATATTTGCATTTCGCAAGACTGCGCCAAGCAGTTCTCTATGGGGCCCACATAGGCGGTTTAAAACATATTGATATATATAAGATGCCTCAAACCCATTTTTAGTCATTATTTTTCAGTATATTCAGATAATAGAACCCTAAAAACACTCTCTCAAGTTTCTCTCATGATCCAAGACTAAAACAAAGGGCAAACAACACAAATCAAGTGTCGGAAATCCCGTGGCGCTAGTAAGTTTCTTGTTCTTCTAGTTGTTGCTGATTTATGTGTTGTTCCAGCTCATGTGGGAGGTTTTTTTAAGTGGTTTATGTTCTACAAATACTCCCTCAAGTTTTTAATATCAACCCCAGATTATTTCAAGTCTTCTAAAGTGATTCTAGTGCCGAAAACCCCTAATTGATTGCTAGTTTCGCTTCCTTGTTCTTGCGACAGCATTGGAGGGATGTTTCGTGGAAAAATTAAGGTCAAATTGGAGTTTTTCTTTCTGTTTAAAGTAAGTAACCTCTTACTCTACATGTATTTAATATTTTCCAAGTTGCAGCTAAGTCATTGAAGCTAGAACTTGTGAAATATATATCGAAAGGCTTGGTAGTAATGTTGTTGGTTGGTGGACGATTTTGGGAGGATCAATATGATTATTATTGATGTTGTTTGGGATGTTTGGTGATTGTTTTTACTTTTTTGAAGTCATATATATAGGGGAGGTGATGTCCGTTTCATCGTAAAATATGTTGTGGTCGATACATAATAGTTACGACGCTTAAATGATAAAGATAATGTTGTTTCTCTTATTGTAGACTAAGGAGCCGTGATATTTTCATAGCTTTAGTTGGGTGGTATATATACAAGGTATGTGAGGCTATCGTTTTTCTTCTTTTGCACGACTCCGATTGTACATAATGCAATGAACGAGTTTCCAAAGATACTCTACTCTTAGAAGCTAGCAGTAGTTACATTATTTCCCTTCTTATGGAACAATTGATGTTGAGGTTTCTTCTCTTATTCTTATGTTATCAATGTTGTTGGTACTTATTGATTCTTATAAGATTCTTAATGAAGAGTTAGTCCTAATAATATGTACATCGAATATCGACCTTACGTCACTCCGGAAGGTTCAGAATATGATTCCAATGAGTCCTACATGCATTATATATATGTATATATATATATATATGTGTGTGTGTGTGTGTGTGTATATATANTCGAGCCGCGTTATAGTCGGCGGGGTACGACACCTATTGTGCAACCACCGATCAGGTGGGTTTTACCGAGCTCCACGTGGACGGGTACGTTTTACCGAGCCTATTACGGCCGGGTACGATATGATGATGATGTTTCCCACATAGGAGTATGTTTTAAAAGTTTATGTATATATATGTATGTATCACGCATTTCATGTCAGTAGCCCTCAGAGGTACCCAGATGTTAGAGGTTTTATATCCTTTATCCCTGTTTACATTACTGTTCTTATTTATGCTTTCCTGCCTTACATACTCAGTACTTTATTCGTACTAATGTCCTTTTTGTTTGTAGAGCTGCATGTCGTGCTGCAGGTCCTGATAGATAGGTAGACGCAGCTCCCCCACCACAGTAGGCTTCCCAGTTTTGTTGTTATTGGCGATATCTCTCCGGACTTGCCGTGGTCTTGGTATGCATTTTTGTTATAAACTCATGTATAGTTAGTATGCCTTTTTGGCTTATTTTTGTTGTATAGTCTTTCATGGCAGCGTTGTAGCTCGTACCTTATATGTAGTTTCTTGGCAGTATTTTCATCCCATTTTATGTATATTCATGCCATTATCGTTCATTGTTGGTTGTTCATGATCCATATCTAGCATTTATATTGATCTCGTCGGCCCTTAAAGATAATAAGGAAGGTTAGATAAAATGTACGTTGGTGCTCGGCAAGTATGGCCCGGGTGCTAGTCATGATCCTCTAGTTTGGGTCGTGACAAACTTGGTATCAGAGCAAGTCTGCCCTAGGGGTTGTCTATGAGCCGTGTCTAGTAGAGTCTTGATTATGGATGTGTAGCGCACCACATTTATAATCAGGAGACTACATGACATCTAGGGTTGTTACCTTCTTCCTGAATCTCTATCGTGCGTATAGTTGAGTCTTTAGTGTTCGTCTCTAATATTAACCTTGTTTACTTTCAGCATTGCCATCGACTAGGAAGCAAGCGATTAGTATACATCTTGATACAACTGCGGGAGAGGGTACCAGTCAGGTGCCTCAAGCCAGAGCAGGCCAAAGTGAGGCTCAGAGTGAGATGTTGTCTCATACCTCATCTACTCTGTATCCTCCAAAAGATATTAGGTGGCACCCAGCACCACTAGTTCCTCCGTCTAGCACTACAGACCAGGATATGCAGAGTGCGGCGCAGTTGTTGACTATCTTGGTAGTTGCTCAGGCTCAAAGGCAGAATACATGTTGTTGATAAACCGGCTAGTACGAGAGTTCGTGATTTTATTAATCTAAACCCTCCAATATTTATCGGATCAGACCCCAAGGAGGACACGCAGACTTTTATTGACCAGGTTCATCGTACACTGTGCGTTATGCATGATACTGATACAGAGGCAGTAGAGTTGGCTTCTTACCGGTTATGGGATTTAGCGGTTTTCTGGTATGATAGTTGGGATAGATCCAGGGGTCTGAACGCTCCTCCAGCTGTGTAAAAGGAAGTTTCTGAGGCCTTTCTTCATCACTATTTGCCAGTTGAGATATGACGAGCTAGAGCTAATAAGTTATTGAACCTTAGACAAGGTAATATAAGTGTGCGAGAGTACAGTATGCAGTTTGATTCTTTAGCAAGGTATTCTCCCCATATGGTGGCCGAGATGAGTGATAGGTTGCATCTTTTCGTGAACAGGTTGGGACCACATCTGATAAATGAGTGCACAACAGCCTCTTTGGTGGAGGGCATGGATATTTCCTGTATTCAGGATTATGCCCAGACCTTAGAGGACCGTAAGCGCCAGCAAAGTGTAGATAGGGGCCAGCATAAGAGGGCGAGATTTGTAGGGTATTCTCATGACTTCAGAGGAAGTGACAGGCCCCAGTTTTCGAGGAGTTCGACGCCACCTGTAGCTAGTGCTCCTCCATAGTTCCAGAGGCCTTAATATGATTGATTTATCTATTCTGGTCCAGGTCAGAGTTCGCAGGCATCAGGCTCACAATATCATAGGGATACTATTCAGACGAGACCCCCCAATACCCCATTGTGATCAGTGCGGCAAGGCCCACCTTGGACTGTGCCATCGAGGTTCTAATGCGTGCTATTCTTGTGAACATCCTGGCCATATGATGCGGGATTGTCCTAATAGAGAAGGGGTGGTATGGCTCCGCTGGCTGGATATGTGTCTGGTTCTTCCTCATCAGTTCGACCTCCAGCATGGGGTTTTCAACAGTCGATAGGTCGTGGTAGAGGTAGAGGTTTATTGCCGAGTTCGAGTGGTGCTCCTATGCTCTAGTAGGTCGACATGATCTCGAGTCGTCTCCAGATGTTATTATATGTATATTGTTTATGTTTTCTTATAATGTATATGCGTTGATTGACCCAGGATCTACATTATCATATGTTACACCCTTTTTGGCTAATAAGTTTGGTGTTGAACCTGAATTGATAAGTAAACCACTTGCGGTATCTACTCCGATAGGAGATTCTGTGATTGTTAGAAGGGTATATAGAGGTTACACAGTGATGATTTGTAGTCTTCAAACCTCGGCGAATTTATTTTAATTAGAAATGGCTGATTTTGATGTGATAATGGGACTGGACTGGTTGGCCTCGTGCTATGCAAATGTTGATTGTCGTACGAAGATGGTTAGGTTTCAATTCACCGATGAACCCGCCATCGAATGGAAGGGGAACATTGCTACGCCGAAAGGTAGGTTTATTTCCTATCTTAAGGCAAGGAAGATGGTCTCAAAAGTTGCATTTCTTATCTCGTTTGCGTTAGGGATGCGGAGGAGAATCTGCCTACTATACAATCAATCCCTATGGTCAATGAATTCCAAGATTTTTCCCCAGATGAACTCCCAGGCCTTCCTCCTGAAAAGGAGTTTGAGTTTAGCATTGATTTGTTGCCTGACATTCAACCCATATATATTCCTCCATACAGGATGGCCCCGGCAGAGTTGCGATATTTGAAGGCGAGGTTGAAGGAATTGCTGGATAAGGGCTTCATTAGGCCTAGCACTTCACCTTGGGGTGCGCCAGTCCTGTTCGTGCGGAAGAAAGACAGGTCGTTAAGGATGTGTATCGATTATCGACAGTTGAATAAGTTTACTATAAAGAACAAGTATCCACTTCCAAGGATTGACGACCTGTTTGACCAACTCCAGCGTGCCAAGTATTTCTCCAAGATTGACTTACGTTCAGGGTATCATCAGGTGAGGGTTGAGGAGAAATATATTCCAAAGACGGTCTTCTGGACAAGATATGGGGACTTTGAGTTCTTGGTGATGTCGTTCGGGCTAACAAATGCCCCAGCAGCTTTTATGGATCTCATGAATACTGTATTCAGGCCCTATCTTGATGTTTTCATGATCGTATTCATTGATGACATTTTGGTGTATTCTCTTTCGGAGGCGGAACATGCGGGCCACTTGCGGATAGCATTACAGATGCTTCAGGATCGTAAGTTATATGCTAAGCTCTCCAAATGTGAATTCTGGCTGAACTCAGTAGCATTCCCTTTCCATGTGATATCTGAGGAGGGTATTAGTGTCGACACTCAAAAGATCGATGCAGTAAAGAATTGGCTGAGACTTACAACACCATCAGAAGTCCGTAGCTTCCTAGGGCTAGTAGGATATTTGTCGAAGGGTTTTCCTCTATATCGGCATCATTGACTAAGTTAACACAGACAACTAATAAGTTCCAGTGGTCTGACGCTTGTGAACGAAGTTTTTAGGAGTTAAAGAATCGATTGACATCTGCCAGTGCTCACTCTCCCAGAAGGAATAGAAGGTTATTTGGTATATTGTGATGCCTCAGGTATAGGTTTGGGGTGCGTATTGATGCAACATGGGAAGGTGATTGCTTATGCATCAAGATAATTGAAGAAGTATGAAAAGGATTACCCGACCCATGATTTGGAATTGGCTGCAGTAATATATGCTTTGAAGATATGGAGGCACTACTTATACGGCGTCCATGTTGACATCTACACAGATCACAAGAGTGTACAATACTTCTTCAAGCAGAAGGAGTTGAATTTGAGGCAACGTAGGTGGCTTGAATTACTGAAAGATTACGATGTCGAGATATTGTACCATCTCTGTAAAGCTAATGTTGTGGCAGACGCTCTTAGTCATAAGTCATGGGAAGCTTAGTACACATTGAGGCAGGTAGACAGGGGTTGACTAAAGAGCTTCATCAACTAGCCAATATGAGAATCAGATTTTTAGACTTTGATGATAAAGGTGTTACTGTACAGAATACATCTGAATCATCTTTGATAGTCGAGGTAAAACCACGGCAATATGAAGATCCTACCTTAGTACGATTGAGAGAGAGCATTCATCAGCGTAAAATGATGACTATTAAGATCGGACCAGATGGGGCACTGAGATACCAGGGCCGATTATATGTGCCTAATGTGGCAGGGTTGAGAGAGAAGATTATGATTGAGATTCATCAATCCTGATATTCCATCCATCCCGACTCGACAAAGATGTATCATGATGTTAAGGAGCAGTATTGGTGGGATAACATGAAGAAGTCTATTACAGAATTTGTAGCCAAGTGTCGTAATTGTCAACAAGTAAAAATCGAACATCAGAAACCTAGTGGATTATTTCAGAATATAGAGATTCCGACTTGTAAATGGGAGGTGATTAATATGGACTTCATTATTGGATTACCTCACTCTTATCATAAGTTTAACTCCATATGGGTGATAGTTGATCGAATTACAAAATGGGCCCATTTTCTGCCAGTTAAGACAACTTACACAGTTGAAGATTATGCGAAGTTGTATATCAAGGAGATTGTTAGGCTTCATAGTGTGCCGATATCTATTATATCAAACCGAGGAGCGCAATTTGCGATTAACTTTTGAAGGTCTTTTCAGAAGGGTTTAGGCACACAAGTGAATCTCAGCACTGTATTCCATCCACAGATTGATGGATAGGTTGAATGTACCATTCAGACACTTGACGTTATGCTACGAGCATGTGTTCTGGATTTCAAGGGGAGTTGGGATGACCATCTTCCACTCATAGAATTTTCCTACAATAATAGCTACCATTCCAGTATTAAAATGGCCCCGCACAAGGAACTATACGGGAGGAGATGTAGATCACCACTTAGATGGATCGAAGTCGGTAAAATAGAACTATATGGACCATATTTGATTCACCAAGCCATTCAGAAGGTGAAACTCATACAAGAGCGGCTGAGGACGGCGCAAAGCAGGCAAAAGTCTTATTCTGATGTCCGACTTCGTGTTCTTCCTGAGGATCTCGCCGATGAAGGGTGTCATGCATTTTGGGAAGAAGGGTAAGCTGAGTCCGCGGTATATCAGTCCGTACAAAATTCTTCGAAGAATTGGACAGGTTGCTTATGCGTGAGAATTACCATCCGAATTGGAATTTTTCCACTCGGTATTCCATGTATCTATATTGAGAAAATGTATTAGAGACCCTTCTCGGTTCGTCCCTATCAAATATGTACAAGTTACAAAGGATCTATCATATGAAGAAGTGCCAGTGGCTATATTAGATCGACAAGTCCGCAAGCTGAGAACAAAGGATGTAGCTTCCGTCAAAGTATTGTGGAGGAACAAGAACATGGAAGAAATGACATGGGAAGCAGAAGAGTAGATGAAGTATAAATACCCTTACCTGTTCCAGATTCAAGATAACGAGGATGTCGAGGGGATGCAGGACACATTAGAAGGTGAAATGGCTCTATGAGGTAAGTAGTAGCTTGAGAATACTCTTCCTTAATACAAAATGGTGATATACAGATAATGTACATATCCATAATGCTTATATCCATAATGCTTTGTATAGCCTTGTGAGACTATACATTGGGTTTAACTTCTTGTAAGTTTGGCTAGTATCCATTTTATAGGGAAACTCGGCCGGAAATTTCTGTTGGAATCCACGATGAGTTAGGCTCCCCATAAACCCTTACACTCGAGGACAAATGTTCCTAAGAGGGGGAGGGTGTTACAACTCATATTCACGTACGTTGATTCATTCCATAAGTTAGGCGATTTAAATCTAAGAAGAGATTATCTTTGAGATGATAATAAGTCAATTCTATTGGTCATAAATGATATAAGAGTGTATAAGGGTGGTTAACAAGTATTAGAAGTTAAACGAATCAATGATGTTGTAACCCGTATTTTCGGGTAAACCTAGGGGTGCTTAATATTCTCAAGAGGTCATGTTTTAAGGTATTTGAATCATATATTATCCTTATCATAAGTCTTGAAGTCAAATGAGTTATGAAACAAAAGTCGACAAAAGTTGTCGCAACTTATGTTCATAATTTTACTTAAACTTTAGGTCAAATGTTACTAAGATTTTCTACCAATTTAATTGGAATTACGAGGTTATCTACCCACAAAATTGAAGATCTATGAGTCAAGTTTGAAACCGCATTAAACCATTCACTGATACGATCTCGAAGTATAGAAATGTTCGCATTTTCGCGAGACTGCGTCAAGCAGCTCTATGGGGCCCACATAGGCGGTTTAAAACTTATTGATATATATAAGATAACTCAAACCCATTTTTAGTCATTTGTTTTCAGTATATTCAGATCTTAGAACCCTAAAAACACTCTCTCAAGTTTCTCTCATGATCAAAGACTAAAACAAAGGGCAAACAACACAAATCAAGTGTCGGAAATCCCGTGGCGCTAGTAAGTTTCTTCTTCTTCTAGTTGTTGCTGATTTATGTGTTGTTCCAGCTCGTGCGGGAGGTTGTTTTAAGTGATTTATTTTCTGTAAATACTCCCTCAAGTTTTTAATATCAACCCTAGGTGATTTCAAGTCTTCTAAAGTGATTCTAGTGCCGAAAACCCCTAATTGATTGCTAGTTTCGCTTCCTTGTTCTTGCGGCAGCATTGGAGGGATATTTCGTAGAAAATTAAGGTCAAATTGGATTTTTTATTTATATTGAAAGGTAAGAAACCTATTACTCTACATGTATTTAATATTTTCCAAGATGCAGCTAAGTCATTGGAGCTAGAACTTGTGAAATATCTATCAAAAGGCTTGGTAGTAATGTTGTTGGTTGGTGGACGGTTTTTGGAGGCTCAATATGATTATTATTGATGTTTCTTGGTATGTTTGGTGATTTTTACTTTTGTGAAGTCATATATATAGGGGAGGTTCTGTCTGTTTCATCGTAAAATATGTTTTGGTTGATACATAATAAATACGACGCTTAAACGATAACGATGGTGTCGTTTCTCTTATTATAGACTGAGGAGTCATGACATTTGCATAGCTTGAGGTTGGGAATTATATATACAAGGTATGTGAGGCTTTCCCTTTCCTTCTTTTTCACTACTCCGATTATACATAATGCAATGAACGAGCGTCCAAATATACTCTACTCTTAGAAGCTAGCAGTATTTATATTGTTTCACTTCTTATGGAACAATTGATGTTGAGGTTGTTTATCTTATTCTTATGTTATCAATGTTGCTGGTACTTCCTGATTCTTATAGGATTCTTGATGAAGAGTTAGTCCTAATAACGTGCACATAGAATATCGACCTTACGTCACTCCGGAAGGTTCTAAATATGATTCCAATGAGTCCTACATGATATATATATATATATATATGTGTATCTATTTTACTCTACCGAGCCGCGCTATAGTCGGCCGGGTACAACACCTATTGTGCAACCACTGATCAGTTGAGTTTTACCGAGCTCCACGTGGCTGGGTATGTTTTACCGAGCCTATTACAGCCGGGTACGATATGATGATTATGTTGACCACAGAGGCGTATGTTTTAAAATTTTATGTATATATATGTATGTATCACACATTTCATGTCAGTATCCCTCAAAGATACCCAGATGTTAGAGGTTGTATATTCTCTATCCCTGTTTATGTTATTGTTCTCACTTATGCTTTCCTGCCTTACATACTCAGTACTTTATTTGTACTAATGTCCTTTTTGTTTGTGGTCGTTGCATGTCATGTTGCAGGTCCTGGTAGACAGGTAGACGCAGCTCCCCCACCACAATAGGCTTCCTAGTTCAGCTGTTATTGGCGAGATCCCTTCTCCGGATTTGCCGTGGTCTTGGTATGAATTTTTGTTATAGACATTATGGGTATGTCGGGGCCCTATTCCGGCAATGTTGCAACACTTATGCTCCTTTAGAGGCTCATAGACAGGTGTCGACTCATGTATAGTTTGGTATGCCTAGTTGGCTAATTTTTGTTGTATAGTCTTTCATGGCTGCGTTGTAGCTCGTACCTTATATGTAGTTTCATGGCAGTCTTGTCATCCCATGTTAGTATGTTCATGCCATTATCGTTAATTGTTGGTTGTTCATGATCCATATCTACCATTTATGATGATCTCGTCAGCCCTTAAAGATAATAAGGATGGTTAGATAAAACGTACGTTGGTGCTCGGCAAATATGGACCGGGTGCTAGTCATGATCCTCCAATTTGGGTCGTGACAGTTCTTATGTTGATAAAGTATGCAGAACTGGCCAACCGCGGGATTTCCATTCGCCACCTACTGCATCTCTTCGCTCCAAGCTTCTTTAGAGGTACGGTGTTACATCCTCGCCATCGTGGGAGCAGGGGCTTGGTGGTGAAGATGGACGATAAGTCCAATTGTCAATTATGGTTCAACTTCTTCTACATTAATATCGAGCACGTGGTGGCAAACCCCAGTGGATTCCCTGAAGCATAGAACTTCGCCCGCTATTAATTTTGATGACTGATTGCTTGTTTTGTTTATCTCACCGGTGACCTAATCATTCCTCTTCTTCTTTTGTGCAGCCAAGAAAGATCCTCCTATGTTGATTGCCGACATTCGTAATTGGGTAAGTCAAGTTTTTCCCCACATGGTGGGGATCCGTGAATGGTCAGCGTTCCACAATAAATTTGGACGTAAACCTTCTACGACTGGTAAGTTGTTCATTTTGACCTTCTATTGCATCTGTTTTCATGCCATCTTCTTTTATCTCCCTTCTTTTCTGTAGTAAGGTTAGTTTAACTTCTATTTTTTATGTCAGGTCGGAGGGCTTCGAGAAAAGTGAAGGTTCCTACCCCCGCTTTTCGTTTATCAGGTGCCTCGACTGGGTCTCTACTTGCTACAACTGCAGGCAACTCCATTCAGATTGTTGCTTCTTCTCAGACCCTGGCACTGCGTAGACATAGCCAACAGGCGGTGGCCCCATCAGTGGAGACTCTGGCTTCTCCTGTATTGCACTTGGTAGAGGAGTCATTACCGAGTGAGGAGGAACTAGTTCCGCTAAAAAAGCGGAGGGTAGAAGTCGGTGACGAGGTAGCTGGAGCCGAGGAGTCGAAAAGCGGTGATCTTGAGCCGGCCATCACTACATATAAGGGCGACGTGGGTTTGGCCACTGCGACTTTGCCGCCTGAAGAGGCTGCATAAATTACTCATTTGCCTGAAGTCATCGTCGAAAGGGGGGCGATCATAGGCTATAGAGACCGTGTCGAGGAATGATCCATCACCGTCAGGACAGGCTGACCTTCCTTCATCAACCGAGGATATAGGGAAAAGCGTGGTCATAGACGGCTATGAAACTAGTTTCGACGTCGACCCCGAAGAGGTGTGGATGTTCACCGAGGGGTTTACTCGGGTAGAGGTGAGGTTGGAGGGGTCTACTCACACCATAGTCGTTCCCAAGCACCGCGCCTTATTGGTGAATACCTCTTTGGGTCCTCTATTCTCTAACACCGAGGGAAGGACTACAGAAGTTCGATGATAATGCTCTGTCATCGGGCAAAGAC
The DNA here is from genome assembly GCA_005239505.1 of Nicotiana paniculata. Lineage (NCBI taxonomy): Eukaryota > Viridiplantae > Streptophyta > Magnoliopsida > Solanales > Solanaceae > Nicotiana > Nicotiana paniculata. Next base: position 12,804 of record ML365867.1, read on the forward strand.
GAAATGGCTTTGGCGTCACTTCGGCCGAACTTGAGTAGAGTTCAATCAGAGCCAACGACTTAAGTGAAGAGTTGATTGAAAAAATGGCAGAGCTGCGGAAGGCCGAGGAAGATCGGGTGGCGGATTTGGCGAAGGTTGTGGCATTAAAAGATTCAATCTGCGTCCTCCGATCCGCGCGAGCGAGTGATGTGGAGACGGTCGTGCTCGCAGAGACGAGGCTTGATGAGCATATTGGAGGGCTTGAGAGAGAGGTTTCAAACCTGAATGATCATATCTCCGCTCTTGAGGCTGAAAGGGTGCAGCTGTTGGCTCGACCGTCTTCCTCTCACACTTCCACTTATCCCAATATTGCGCGGGGATTTGTACGAGAAGTGGATCCAGGCCGAGGTCCAGCTCGACATATTCAGGGACTTGACGACGGTAGGGAGAATTTCTGAGGTTCAGTTTGAGGATGCTCGTGCCAAGGCGTGCACAGCTCGGATTGCCTATGGTTATGATTCCACCAAACCAAGGGCAAGTGATGGTGAAGATGAATTGGACGGGATCGAGCAAGGTGCTTGGTATGATGACGAGTACTCGAACGACAAGGACGGCGGTGGGAATGATGCTGTTGATTAGTTATGCTTTTTGTTATCTTTATTTTTACATTTGTGGGCATCTGTTCGGCCCTTGTAAGATAACTTTTTGAATTGGAATGCTGTTTTTTCTGTTTGTTTCCGAGTCCTCTATTTTTTCCTTGGATTTTAGAAAAACTATGTTGGTAGGCGTTGAATCGAATGTGGTCAAGTGTGACTTTAATTAGTTTGAGCGGAGTCAAATGTTGCCTTAATTAATTCGAACGAGGCTAACTATGAATCGAATTCGAGCTAGGTCGAATGTTATTATTAGTTAATTCGGACGAGGTTAACTGTGAATTGAATTCGAGCTAGGTCAAGTGTTGTTCTTAGTTAACTCGAACAAGGTCGATTGCAAGTTAAATTCAAGCGAGGTCGAATGTTACTCTTAATTAATTCGAACTAGGTCGAATGTGAGTTGATTCGAGCGAGGTCGAATGCTAGTCTAAATTAATTCGAATGAGGTCAAATATGAGTTGATTCGAGCGAGGTCAAATGTTACTCTTAATTAATTGAACGAGGTTGAATGTTAGTCTTAATTAATTCAAACGAGGTCGAATGTGAGTTTATTAGAGCAAGGTCGAATGTTACTCTTAATTAATTCGAGCGAGGTCGAATGTGAGTTGATTCGAGCGAGGTCGAATGTTACTCTTAATTAATTCGAATGAGGTCGAATGTGAGTTGATTCAAGCGAGGTCGAATGTTACTCTTAATTAATTTGAACAATGTCGAATGCGAGTTCTTAATTGATGCAGCGTTAACTTGGTGGATACATAGGCGAACATCATGTACTTGTATGCTTTTCTTACATATATATTGGAGAAGTTTACATGTTTTTCGGACTGGTATTCCAGTCCCAGTCTATCATTAGTCGACCTGTAGAAGTATTTGAGAGGTCGAGCAATGAACTAGTCAACTCGTATCCTCACCTGTTCGTGCTTAACTCGAAATATCTTCCTCGTCGCCTCGTTAAAAACCTTCCAGGAAAACCCAATTGGGACAAAACTCAAGTGAGGGAAAAAGAGTACGGCTCAGAGGACATTTTTCCTTAGAAGTTGAAGCATTGAGGTGGGTAACATTCTAGTTGTTTGGTAGTAGTTTTCCTTCCATCGTTTCAAGTTAGAATGATCCTTTGTTTATTGTTGCTGTGATTTTGTAGGCCGTCCCAATTCATTCCTAGTTTTTCCTGTGGATCTTTGCTTTCCTGTTTTTTTGGCCTTGAGTACGTAGTCCCCGACTTTGAGTGGTCTGACCTTGGATTTTTTGTTGTAATAGCATTCTGCCTGTTGTTTTTGGGAGATCATTCTTATGGAAGCCATACCTCTCCGTTCTTCAATCTCATCGAGGTCCTGCCTTCTACTTTCATCGTTTCTCGATCCGCTCCCGTGAGAGTATCGCATACTTGGTTCTCCGACCTCGAATGGCATTACTGCATCAGTCCTATAGACTAGTGAGTAAGCCATCTCTCATGTTCTTGTTTTCGGCGTAGTACAACATGCCCATAGCACTTCCGGCCATAGTTATTTGGCTTTTTCGAGCCTTTTCTTCATCATATTCAGTATTGATTTGTTGGAGTACTTTCCCATTGCCCGCGGGATGATATGGCATGGAGAGAATTCTTTTGATATGCAATTTCTTGAAGAACTCAACGATCTTTTTTCCGGTGAATTGAGGCCCATTGTTACAGCTGATTTCTTTGGGGAGGCCAAAGCGGCACACAATATTCTTCCATATGAAGGAGATCACTTCTTGTTCGTGTATCTGGGCGAATGCGCATGCTTCCCCCCACTTGGAAAAATAGTCAGTCAAAACTAAAAGAAATTGTACGTTACCTCGCCCTGCTGGGAAGGGGCCGATGATATCCATCCCCCATTTGATGAAAAGCCAATGTGATGTGACTGAGTGGAGGTGCTCGCCCGCTTGGTGGATCATAGGGGCGTATATTTGGCATTGTTCGCATTTTTTCACGAAGTCTATGGCCTCTTTTTTCATGGTTGGCCAGTAGTAGCCTGCTCGTATGAGGCATCAGACTAGCACTCGATTGCCGGAATGAGCTCCATAGTGAACTTCGTGGATTCTTGTAGAACGTGTCGTGTCTGGTTTTGACCTAAGTATTTTCTAGGGGGCCGCCATACGTTCTTTTGTACAGGTTGTTGTTTATGATGTTGTACCTTTCTACCTGCGTTCGAAGCTGTTTGGCTTCTTTTTTATCATCAAGAAGTACGCCGTCCTACAAGTATGTAACAATATGAAAGCGCCAGTCCCATGTTAGGTTTATAGTCCTTACCTCGATTTGATCGATCAATGAGTGGAGGAAAGTGACCACGTTCCCTTCTCCGATTATGCTTTTAGTGGCCACTGCTAGTTTGACAAGGCCGTCTGCTTCGATATTCTGCGCTCAAGAGATTTGGTCGAGCTGGCATTCATCGAATTCGACTAACAGCTTGCAGATCTTGGCCTAATATTTTTGTAGTCTTTGTTCTTTGATTTGTAAGTCCTTGTGCCTTGGTTGATGACGAGCTGAGAGTCGCAACGTAGGATGAATCGCTTCGCTCCGTACTTGAGTGCTAACCTTAGTCCTGCAATCACGGCCTCATACTCGACCTCATTGTTAGTCATATCCGGGCATCTTATGGACTGGAGAATTACTTCGCCTGTTGGAACCTCGAGCACGAGTCCCATACCAGGCCCCAACAAGATAGAAGCGCCATCATTATACAAAACCCATAGGTCCTGTATTTTTGGGGAAGTACGAGCACTTGAGACTTTATCATTGTTCGCAGTTGATAGGCTATATCATGCTCACTCAATTCTATCGCCCTTTTGGCCAATTTTCCCGACAACTTGGGTTTCTGCAAAATACTACTCAGGGGAAAGGTGGTGACTACCGAGATGGGGTGGCACTGAACGTAGTGTCTAAGCTTTCGTGAAGCTATGACCAAAGCCATGGCCAACTTCTCGAGGTGTGAATACCTCGTCTCAACATCAAAAAGGGTTTTACTAATATATTAGAGGGGAGATTTCGTGCCTTTGTTTTCTTGGACCAAGACCGCACTCACTGCCACATCGGACACGGCCAGGTAAACGAGGTGCTTTCTCCGGGTTCTGCTTTAGAGAGTAGTGGAGGTAAAGATAAGTATGCCTTTAACTCTTTTAAGGCGTTAACGCACTCGGAGCTCCATTGGAGTCCATTGTCCTTCTTGAGTACGCCAAAAAATTTGTGGCATCTATCGGAGGACCATTAGATGAATATCAACAGGGCGCCTATACGGCCGGTCAGTTTCTGCACTTGTTTCTTATTGGTTAAGTTCTCTGGTATTCCCTCTATAGCTTTGATTTTGTCGGGGTTGACCTCGATGCCTCGTTGTGATACTAAAAATCCAAGGAACTTCCCTGAGGTTACGCCAAAGGCGCACTTTTCGGGGTTCAATTTCATACCATATCGTCTGAGTATGTCGAAGGCCTCTTTCGGGTGATCGATGTGATCCTCTTTCCTTTTTGAATTGACCTACATATCGTTGATCTATACCTCCGTGGTTTTGCCGAGTTTATCTTTGAACATATTTCTCACCAGCCTCTGATACGTCGCCCCTACATTTTTCAATCTGAAAGGCATCACCCTGTAACAGTACGTCCCTTGGTGGGTGATGAAGGTGGTATTTTCCTGGTCTTTCTCCTCCATAAGGATCTAGTTATAGCCCGATTAGGCATCTAAGAAGCTTAATAGCTTGTGTTCGATTGTTGCATCAATGAGCTGGTCATAATGGGGAAATGGGAATAAGTCTTTCTAGCATGCTTTGTTCAGATCCGTGAAGTCCACGCACATTCGCCATTTTCCGTTCTTCTTCTTTTACCATGACTATGTTGGCGACCTATTAGGGATATTTTGATTCTCTGATAGAGCTATTTTCCAGTAATTATTCAATCTCCTCGCGGACCGCATCATTTATTGCGGAATTGAATTTCCGCCTAACTTGTCGCTCAACTTGTGCGTCGCTATCTCTTTCAGGATATCCGGCATATCCTCATGGGAAAAGGCAAACAAGTTTGCGTTGTTAGCTATGAATTGATGGAATTTACCTGGTTCCTGAAGCTTGTGGCTGATGTAGGCCTTTTTTCTATGGTCGTCCTTGTCGAGTTGTACGGGGTCGAGATCTTATATGGTTGATCCTGTGGCCTCTATGATTTCGGGGTCTCTGATGAAGTCATTCCCTTCATCACTACTCGACCTTGACTATGTTAATTGTTATGCCTCCTTGGCTTTGCCCTTTATTTGCTGGGTATATGTACAATCTTGGGCGATGTGATAGCATTCTTGGGAGGTGCATTGCTCTCCTCAGATGCTGAATACTCCCCAAGGGGTGGGAAATTCGATGACTTGGTATAAGCTCGAGGGGACAGCCTTCATGGCGTGTATCCATGGTCGACTTATGATGGCGTTGTACGCCGTATCCTGATCCATGATGTGGAATGTGGTCTCCAAAGTGACGCCGCCGGCTAGGATGGGTAGTGTGGTTTCTTCAAACATCCATTCAACTGCATTGTTAAAACCGGTTAGTGTGATGCAGCGCGACTCTATTTTATCCTCGATTTTCATTTGTGCAATAGCTCGAGGGTGGATAATGCACGCGCTACTTCCTTCATCAACCATAATACGTTTCACATCCGTATCTACGATGCGTAAATTAATAACAAGAGCGTCATAGTGAGGGAAAACCAAATCGTGGGTAACTGAATTATCGAAGATGATACTTTCTTCGAGTTCGTCAGACCATTCAGGAGTGATCGACCGTTTTACCTTGTGGGTGGTTGTGAATTTTACGTTGTTGATCGATGCGTCGCTGCTCCTTCCGATGATCATTTGGATGGTTTTAGTTTAAGAAGGCGGTTTTGGTGGACCTTCATGATGTTCGCGACCAAAGTTCTCCCTTCCTAGGTCACTTTATAGTTCTTTCAAGTGCCCTTGGTGAAGCATATTCACGACCTCTTGCCTTAGGCGATGCAGTCCTCGGTTTTGTGACCTCTTTCTTGGTGGAATTCGCAGAGGGCATTTGACTTTTTGGTATTCGGGTCGGACCTCATCTTCTACGGCCACTTCATCTTTGGGCCGAGCTTTTCCTGGACGTAGACTATTTCTGAGGGAGAAACACAGAAATTGTGATTAGATAGCAAGGGATGCATACCTGTTTCTCTTCGGTGAGTCCCTATTTGCAGCCTAGACAAGCCGTTGCCATGGAGGGGGGGGAGGGAATGTATGATGGAGGCTCTGACAGATGGTCTGTGTCTTTCACGGTGGGGCAGCTGACCTGCCAGGTCCCTTCTGTTGTCATTTCTCCGGTCTTTCCTGGATTCCATCTATACGGTGGTCAACCGCTGAGTTGGCCTATTGAGTTCATCTTCGACAGCTCGCACTTCAGCGCAGTAGGCGTTATATGTATCGTCCCAATTGGTGGGGGGATACTTCATGAGACGGCTTAACAAATTTCTGGTTGCCCTTGAACCGCTCATTTTCAACCCATTCTGGAAAGCTGCTACTGCCATTCCTTATGATACGTTGGGTAAGGTCATCCTCACGCGGTTGAATTCGAGCGAGGAAGTCTCATAGCCCTTCACTGGGTGACTGTTTAATAGAAAATATGTCATTCAATTTCGCCTCTGCTTTCTTAGCTCCGACATGTATAGTTACAAATTTGTCAGCCATTTCCTTGAATGTCTCTATGGAGCACGCATGCAACTGCGAATACCAAGTTAGTGCTCCCCGGTGAGGGTTTCACCAAATTTTTTCAGCAATATGGAAGACACTTTTTCTTTGGCGAGGTCGTTGCCTTTTACTGCGGTGACATAGTGAGTCACATGATCCTCATGGGTCGTATATTTTCAGGTACGACGGCATTTTGAAGGTTTTAGGTATGGCGTGCGGTACAACTTTGTCTCTGTACGGTTGCTCAACCAATAGACCGGCGTCACTTTTTGGTAAGAGTTTCGGGACACCTGGTATTTTGTCTACCCTTTCTTGATGCTCTTTCATTTGGTCTCGGAGCATTTTGTTTTTATTCTCCATCTCCTCCATCTTCCTCTAAATGGCTGTGAGGGTGTCGCCACATGCATTATTAACATTGTGAGTAGTACCTGTTACAGGCGGAGGGTCATGCTGCTCATCTGTCCTTGGTGCGACGCAAGCCCTCGCATTCTCTCTGCTCGTCCTTTGTGCAAGTTTGTCGAGAATACTGGTCAGCGTGTTCGTCCACCACGCTTCGAGCAGATTTTTCTCTGCTGGTGGCGCCTCTTCCGTTATGGACGTGGAAGCTCCTTTACTGTGTGATGTTGTGATGCTAGGGGTGAACCGCTCTGCCTGGGGAAGGCGTTTGGCGTCGTATCCTCAGCATCTGTTTCGGCAACCTCGATGATGGTGTTTAGGAGGTTGGTAGTGAGATCGGTTACAGTCTTCATCCTTTCTTCTCCATTACCTGCCATGTTAGACCGCGTACACGATAAAAGATAGGGTTTTGCATTTTTTTTAGATCTGAAAGGAACTAAGACTTTGACAAGGAAACCCCCACATACGGCGCCAAATTGTTTGACCGAAAAGTGATAATCTTTTGTTAAACTAATTAATCGGATATTAAAGAGGTTAATTCTAGTTAAAACTAATAACTTCATATCTAAAATTGGCGGGGTCGATGATGTGGATAGCAATGAGATAGATTTAATACACCAAATATTAAATTCTAAGAATGTAACAAAACGTGTGAGATATCAGATAGTAAATAGAAATAAATGGCACTAAATATAAATAAGGAGGTAGATTCACCCATATTGAATGAGGTGGATGATTTTTTCTTCTGAAAATAATGAATGACAGAAAAAACAAGAGAATATTGAACCCTTTATTGGATCAGGTGGAAAGGACAAGATATAAAAAGAGCGGATCTCTTCAGAAAGGTGTTCCTTGTATTTGTCTAGAGGGCTTTCTTTTAGAAAGAGTTCTTATCACCTAGAATATTACATGTCTTTTTCCTTATCTCCTATTCTATTTATAAGGTATATTCCCAAAGAACCTAAAAGTACAAACAAAGAGAATATTCAATAGAATATTCCATCTGAAAATCCCAATACAAAACTAGATGTTACTTCTGTCCGCACTGCTCGACCTCGACCGTGATTGACCGCTTGGCGACTCGTTCCATTGACCATTGGTCTACCTCGGTCAAACTTCCCATGATAATTTACAAATTACTCACGACAATCATCTCTTCGTGCCGAATTTTCTCGTCTGATTTTGACCCGTACAAGCTGCTTCAATATTTACTATACACCTAGTAGAATAAGGAAAAGAACTGTTGAATATAAGTGAGTATTGTACAAAGGTTATACAGTCATTTTTACAATGTTATAGGATGTTTCCTAATCATTATATGAAAGTGATCCAAATTAATGACAAAGATGGTTTTGCAGTTCGTATACAATGTTTTTAAAAAACGGTTGTGGTGTTCATATCTTCACTATTTCAGCAAATTTCTTAACCTTGTTTGCATAATGTAAAAATGTGTATGAGCTTGGCTAGTAGATAAAACCATTGGCTATCTTTGCTTGGCTCGAATAGTCAGGATCAAGAATAGTTAGAACGAGGAACTCTAAGCAAGTAAAAGGGGGGAAAGTGGTAACTTGGTAAGGGAGAACCAAGTGGAAATGGAAGTAAGTATCAGCAATTCAGTATTAAAAAAAGTAGTAATTCAATGAATTATTGAAAATGGAAGTATTAAATCAAAAAAAATTGTTGGTATACCTTTTTTTTTGGTAATGAAAGATTATATTAAGTAAACAGGATTACAACACAGTACATACTACATAATACATCAACCATATTACATATTACATAATTATCCAACTAAATCTATAGGGAGTGCTAGGGGGAGTCTTACTGAGTTTCTAACTACTGCATTTCCTTGCATGGGCGAATAAGGACGATGTGGCAAAAATAAAAATATAGGTACTGAACGTTCCATTAAACTTGGCAAAATATGGCAAGTGGAACCTTCGCCCGTTTTGTCAGCATGCAGTATGGTCGTGACAAAAGAGGGTGGCTCATAGTATTGAGCGTATTGTGGCATAGAGGAGGTCTTCAAAAAATGATGTGCATGCCGTCAGCTACCTTGTTCTGCTCCTATAAGTGTGTTGAACTCTTGGATTACCCAGTTGAAGAAGAACGGACATGCAATCGTTGAGTAAGTTAAGATGAACAAGGTTAGGAGCATGTAGTAATGTAATAACTTCTTCAGAGTCCACCTCCACCAGTAGTGGGGTGAGCCTGTGTGTAAGGGCCAGTTTTAAACCATGTAGTAATGCAAGTAATTCTGTCACGACCCAAACCGATGGGCCGCGACAGGTGTCTGAGTCCTACCTATCAAACACCCCTAGACATGTGTCTAAAATATGAACCTGAATAACATCTGCTGAATTACGAGAAGATTATACATGAAGAAAATCTACACAAAAAGTCATACACACATATACGTACAACATACGTAGGACGAGCCGACAAGGCTTCTATAGACAACTATACATCTCAAAACTGGAAGCCGGCAAGGCCACATACTATCCAACTAGATATAATGTCTACAGACCTCTAATAGAAACATAACTGTATAAAGACGGGTCTGAGCCCCGTCATACCCATATATATCTATATACAAACGTATTGTACCAAAATCAAAAGTAGCTCTGGATCAAGTGGAGCACTCCGACTCTCGCTGATCAGGGATCCTAAGAAGGGGAACCGTCAGTTCGCCTACCTGCACCTGCGGGCATGAAATGCAGCGTCCCCAGGCAAAAGGGACATCAGTAAGAATAATGTACTGAGTATATAAGGCACATAAATAAATATATAAGAGACATGGAAGAGATATAGAGTAATTGACTCAACCTGTATGTCACGATAACTTCTGTAATAATAAATCACTTTTAGCACCATGCATATGCGTATGAATGTCATGTCTTGCATAGGTATATGTTTCATAATATCATCAGCCTCTGAGGTCATCCCATCATATCATATCGGTCACTGTGGGCAAAATCATCATCGTATACCAGCTGATCAGGTGGTGGTGCATATATAACGCCATAACCTTTCCCATATTCCATATATATATATATATATATATATATATATATACACATACATATATACGCGTATATAACACCGTTTGAGTATACATACATATATACGCGTATATAATGCCGTTTGAATCATATTTCAGTCAGTGTGGTAAAATCATCATATACCAGCTGATCAGGTGGTGGTGCGTATATAACGCTGTAACCTTTTTCCACATCCCATATACATATATTTACATATATATGCGTATATAACGCCATCTGGTTATGGGTCAATGCACATGTATGAAATGCATGAAAAGTACGTAATAATCTCCATATTCCTTCTGGATAAACTTTTCCAATTGCGTATTATTCTGAGACCCATGAACAGAAAATAATAATAATTCTCATGGGGAATCAAGAATATAGACACCCCTACTATTTCAATGAATAGAGTAATTTATAAGAACTGTGTATTTGCTCGTTTCTTCAGTATAATTTGGACCATGCCAAAAGAAAGAAGGGATAGCCTTAAGATACTTGGAGTAGAAAAAACCCGTATGATATTCCCGAAAAAGGTTACACCGTACTCCTATTGAATCACAAAATTTTACGTTGGACTGTGGAAATTTTACGTTTCTACACGCCTTAAACACGCTACTTAATGTGTACAAATTCTTGAGGGAATTGCTGAATTTGTAGGAATTCGTTAGCTTCTGGTTGTAAGGAATAAGTTGAATATCTCTTTAAGACATCTCCCCTTTGAGCCAATATGAGGGTGTAGTCATTTTGCCTTGGAAAATGTTAGTGTGAGGTGTAATTTAGTTAGCATCTTTAATTGCCACCTACGCAACATGACTAATGAGTCATTTGGGTTGGGTGCTAGCTTGATGCCACATAAGGTGGGGGGGGGTTATTAAATCTAATCCTATAATTATAATTAATTAGGTATTGTCCCGCTACCCGATCATTAATCAATTACCCACACAATTAAGAATTATCTCAAATTATTTAAAATTTTACTTATTTTTAATATACTTTATACATCATATTATCACGGTCATATGGTACTTTGTATGGTACTAGTCCATAAATATCGGGTATTATCGCTCGGCCCGTATTTTATCCCAAATTGGCCACGTTCAATGAAGCTCGTTTTCTTTAATTCGTATACCCTTTATCATTCATGACACTTATTTATCGCTTGTTATAAATAGCGGAAATATTTTAACCTCAAGATAATCTCACCCCCTTGACGCAAGACGAAACTTTTAACGTACGAAAATGCGAGATGTAACATCCTCCCCGCCTTAGAAACATTCGTCCTCGAATGTTTAACTCTCTGTGATCCATATAACTTTGTCAGGGTCGCGTTTGTAAAAACACTACTACCACCTCTCCCTGTAGAAGCTTAATAATCCAATGCCACACCGGACCACAATTATCAATAACGACAATGGCCTTACATGACCAACGACAATAACCAACACAAGAATTTATACACGTACCTTATGATTATGACGTATCGGTCGGGCCCTTCTCTGGAGGAGGAAATAGGTGGGGATATCTAGACTTCATGTTTTCCTCGGCCTCCCAAGTCATTTCTTCCACATTGTTGTTCCTCCAAAGTACTTTCACGGAGGCTATCTCCTTATTCCGTAGCTTGCGGATTTGTCGGTCTAGGATGGCAACAAGAATTACTCATATGACAAGTCCTCTGTAATCTGTACATCATTCGTGGGCACCACTCGGGTAGGATCGCCAATGCACTTCCGTAACATAGATACGTGAAAAACTGGATGGACAGACTCCAACTATGAGGGAAATTTTAACTCATAAGCTACTTGGTCAACTCTCTGAATGATCCTATAAGGCCCAATATATCGTGGGCTAAGTTTGCCTTTCTTTCCAAACCTCATCACACCCTTCATAGGTGACACTTTTAAGAATACCAAGTCATCACCCTCAAACTCTAAATCTCGTTGCCGCACGTCCGAATATGACTTCTGACGACTCTGAGATGTCAGTAGTCGATCCCGGATAAGCTTTACTTTTTATATGGCTTGCTGAACCAGGTCTGGCCCATGTAATCTAGATTCTCCAACATTGAACCACCATATAGGCGACCTACACTTCCATCTGTAAAGAGCTTCGTATGGAGCTATCTGAATGCTGGAATGGTAGCTATTATTATATGCGAACTCAATAAGCTGCAGATGATCATCCCAGCTACCTTTGAAGTCTATCACACAAGCTCGCAGCATATCCTCCAGTGTTTGAAATAGTACGCTCAGCCTGTCCGTCTGTCTGGGGATGAAATGATGTACTATGACTTACTTGAGTCCCTAATCCCTTTTGGAAGGACCTCCAGAAGTTAGCTGTAAATTGAGCTCCTCTATCCGAGATAATAGATACAGGGACACCATGCAGTCGTACTATTTCCTTGATATAAAGTCTCGCATAGTCTTCTGAGGAATATGTAGTTCTAACGGGCAGAAAATGGGTTGACTTTGTAAGCCTATCAATAATCACCCATATCGAATCGAACTTATGCTGGGTACAAGGTAAGCCTACGATGAAGTCCATATTGATTATCTCCTATTTCCAAGTCGGAATCTTCATAGCCTGCAAAAATCCACCGAGTTTTTGATGCTCAATCTTAACCTGCTGACAGTTAGGACACTGAGCAACAAATTCTGCTACATCCTTTTCATTCCGTCCCACCAATATATTTCCATGATGTCATGATACATCTTTGTTGCTCCTGGATGGATAGAATAACGAGAGTAGTGAGTTTCTCCCATAACCAGCCGACGCAGCCCTGCAACATTAGGCACACACAATCGCCATTGATATTTGAGGACTCCATCTTCTGTAATTTCAAATGGTGTCTTCTCCTTCTGAAGGGTGGTGTCCCTATAACAAACTAACACAGGATCCTCGTATTCGCGTTCCTTTACTTTAGTTACTAAATAGGATGTTGACGTATCTTGAATAGTAATTCCAATATCACCTGAATCCAGTAACCGAACTCCAAGACTAGCTAGTTGATGAACCTCAGGAGTTATTCCTCTCTTTTCTGGCTGCAATACGACAGGCTACCCATAGATCTACGGCTGAGGGCGTCAGCTACTACATTCCCTTCCCTGGATGGTATAAAATTTCAACGTCATAGTCTTTAAGCAGCTCCAACCATCACCTTTGACGTAGATTCAATTCCTTTTGCTTGCAGATGTACTGGAGGCTCTTATGACCCGTATAGATATCAACATGAATTCCATACAAGTAGTGCCTCCACATATTTAGTGCATGAATCACCGAAACTAATTCTAAATCGTGGGTCGGGTAGTTCTTCTCGTGCTTTCTTAGTTGTCTAGAAGCATAAGCCACAACCTTACCATACTGCATCAGCACACAACCCAATCCAATGCCTGAAGTATTGCAATAGATGACATAACCATCGGTCCCTTCTGGGAGCGTTAGAACTAATGCTGAAGTTAACCTGTCCTTTAATGCCTGGAAACCCCTTCCACAAACATCAGTCCATTCAAACTTTGCTCCCTTCTGAGTCAACTTTGTTAAAGGTGCTGAAAGGGAAGAAAATCCTTTCACAAATATCCTGTAATAACCCGCCAATCCAAGAAAGCTACGAACCTCCGTCGGTGTTGTGGGCCTAGGACAAGTCTTTACTACCTCAATCTTTTGTGTATCCACCCAGATGCCTTCACCCGAAATGATATGCCCAAGGAAAGTTACAGAGTTCAACCAGAATTCACACTTAGAAAATTTTGCATACAACTTCCTTTCTTGTAGAACTCTGAGCACAGTACGCAGATGACCAACATGATTATCCTCTGAACGAGAATATACCAATATATTGTCAATAAATACAATTACAAACAGATCTAAGAAAGGCCTTAACACACGGTTCATCAAATCCATGAATACTGTCGGGGCATTGGTCAGACCGAACGACATAATCCGAAACTCAAAGTGCCCATATCTAGTCCTGAATGCTGTCTTCGGAATATCTTCATCCTTAACCCTTACCTGATGGTACCCGGACCTCAAGTCTATCTTTGAAAAGAACTTGGAACCTTGCAACTGATCAAATAAGTTGTCAATCCTCGGGAGCGGGTACTTATTCTTGATCTTCACCTTATTCAGTTGCCTATAATCAATACACATTCATAAGGAACCATCTTTCTTCCTTACAAACAACACAGGTGCTCCCCACGGTGATGTACTAGGTCTAATAAAACTTTTTTCAAGCAAGTCCTTTAGTTGTTCTTTCAACTCTTTCAGCTCTGCGGGGGCCATTCTATAGGGAGGAATAGATATTCTGGTAGTAGGTCAATGGAAAACTCAATTTCTCGCTCTGGCGGAAGACCTGGAAGCTCATCGGGAAAAACATCGAGAAACTCATTAACCACAGGGATAGACTGGATGGTTGGTGACTCCACTTCCACATCCTGAACCCAAACTAAGTGATAAATATTCTGATCATTTTCCTTGCCTTGAGATATGAAATGAATCTTCCTCTCGGCGATGCCGTATTACCTTTCCATTCCAAAACAGGCTCCCTTGTAAATTGAAATCGGACTATCTTTGGTCTACAATCAACGTTGGCATGACAAGAAGCCAACCAATACATACCCATTATAACATCTAATTCTACCATATCCAACTCGATTAGGTCTGCTACGGTAGATCGGCCATGAACTATTATTATACAACCCCTATATACTCGCTTTGCTATCACTGAGTCCCCAACAGGTGTAGATACCTCAAAAGGTTTAACCAACTCAGGTTTTATTTCAAACTTACTAGCAACCAATGGAGTAACGTATGATAAGGTGGAACCTGGATCAATCAGTGCATATACATCATAGGAGGAGACTGATAATATACCTGTAACAACATCAGGCGATGACTTTTGGTCTTGTCGTCCTGCCAACGAATAAATGCGGTTCTGAGGGCTGCTCGAGCTAGATGCTCCGCCTCTGCCTGTACCATGACTCATTGGTGCATGGGGACCTTGCCTAGGGGGGCGTACTGATGATGACGATCCAGCTACAAATCCCGTTGGCTGAGCTATGCTTGCATCACCTCTTATCGAACATTCCCTCATAACGTGGCCCGGATAACCACAAGTATAACAAACACCTAATCCCATATGGCACTGTCTGGTATGCTACTTACCACATTGAGTACATCGTGGCGAGGGTGGCCTCATCTGATTTGACTCACCCCTACACTGAGAACCTGAGGCCCTAAAACTCTGACCAGGCCCTCAATATGTAGAACGATCAAATCTCTTACCGCCAAACTGAGGGGGCACGCTAGCCGAGGGTTGGGATGGATATCTCGAATACTGCTTCCTCTGACCACCTTGAAACTCACCAGAAGGACCCGAAGACCTCGCTCTCTTATTCTGGGCCCTATCATGCTCACGGTCGGTCCTCTGTTTCTGTTTACACTCCTCTACACCCTGAGCGTATGCCTTCATACGAGAAATATCCATGTCTGGATGAAGTGAAACCGACATACAATCGTTAATCAAGTGAGGCTCTAATCCCATCACGAACCGATGAACCCGATCCTCCATCTGAGATACAATAGTGGGAGCATACCTAGCCAACGAATCAAACTTAAGATTGTACTCCCGAACACTCATGTTTCCCTGCCGAAGGGTCAAGAACCTATCAACTCTGGCTCGCCTAAGCTCTGGTGGCAGATAATGACGAAGAAAAGCTTCTGTAAACTCCTATCATACCGGTGGAGGGGCATTCTCACCTCTGGACAATTCCCAAGACTCGTACCAATTAACTGCAACATCTCGGAGTCTATAGAAAGCTAGCTCAACTGACTCCGTCGCAGTGGCCTTCATTACCCGTAACGTCCTCTGCACTCTATCAATAAATACTTGAGGGTCCTCAGTCGGGTCTGCTCCAATGAATTCCGAAGGGTCTAAATTAATAAAGTCACGAACCCTCGCACTCACAGACCTATCTGCGTGACCGATACCTATTTCCTGACGCCGAGCCTGTGCGGCTACTAATCGGGTCAATAACTGAACAACATCTCTCATCTCCTGACCCGACACATCCGGCTGAGGTGCTGAATGTACAGGGGCTGGCGCTGAAGCCGGTGCCCTTCGGAGCTCTTCTGGAAAAGGCGGGGTATGTGAAGTCTGATATGGAACCTCACCATGAGATTCTCCCCGAGCCCTGGTAACTCGTGGCGCTCGACTAGTAGTCTTACCAGCCACGAACTTTCCCTTCTGGGCAGCTGTACTCTTTGGGGGCATTGCTGATAATATAACATATCGTTAGGAACATGAATTCTTGTATTGCACAATCTGAGATAAAAAAGAGAGGATAACATCCTATATGTTCTGTAGCCTCCTGTTTATAAGTGTGGTGCACGACACACCCATAAACAAGACTCTACTAGACACGGTCTGTAGACAACCCTAGGACGGAATTGCTCAGATACCACTTCTGTCACGACCAAAACTGATGGGTCATGATAGGTGCCTGAGTCCTACCTGTCAAACACCCATAGACATGTGTCTAAATTATGAACCTGAATAATATCTGCTGAATTACGAGAACATTATACATGAAGGAAATCTGCACAAAAAGGCATATGTACATATACGTACAACATACGTAGGACGAGTCGACAAGGCTGCTATAGACAACTATACGTCTCAAAACTGGAAGCCGGCAAGGCCACATACTATCCAACTAGATATACTGTCTACAGACCTCTAATAGAAACATAATTGTATAAATACGGGTTTAAGACCCGTCATACCCATATATATCTATATACAAACGTATCGTACCAAAATCAAAAGTAGCTCTGGATCAAGTGGAGCACTCCAACTCTCGCTGATCATGGATCCTAAGAAGGGGGACCGTCAGTCCGCCTACCTGCACCTGCGAGCATGAAACGCAGCGTCCCCAGGAAAAAGGGACGTCAGTATGAATAATGTACTGAGTATGTAAGGCACATAAATAAATACATAAGAGACATGGAAGAGATATAGAGTAATTGACTCAACCTGTATGTATGGATAACTTCTGTAATAATAAATCACTTTTAGCATCATGCATATGCGTATGAATGTCATGTCGTACATAGGTATATGTTTCATAATATCATCACCCTATGAAGGCATCCCATCATATCATATCGGCCACTGTGGGCAAAATCATCATCGTATACCAGTTGATCAGGTGGTGGTGCGTATATCCCACCGTCACCTTTTCCCATACCCCATATACATATATATACATACATATATACGCGTATATAACGCCGTTTGAGTATACATACATATATACGCGTATATAATGTCGTTTGAATCATATTTTAGCCATTGTGGCAATATCATCATCATATACCAGCTGATCAGGTGGTGGTGCGTATATAACACCGTAACCTTTTCCCATAACCCATATACATATATTACATATATATACGTATATAACGCCATATGGTCATGGGTCAATGCACATGTATGAAACGCATGAAAAGTACGTAATAATCTCCATATTCCTTCCGTATAAACTTTTCCAACTGCGTATTATTCTGAGACCCATGAACAGAAAATAATAATAATTCTCATGGGGAAAAGGAATGTAGAAACTGTGTATTTGCTCGTTTCTTCAGTATAATATGGACCATGTCAAAAGAAAGAAGGGATAGCCTTAACATACCTGGAGTAGGAAAAAACCGTATGATATTCCCGGAAAATGTTACACCGTACTCCTATAGAATCACAAAATTTAACGTTGGACTGTGGAAATTTTACGTTGCTACATGCCTTAAACACGCTACTTAATGTGTACAAATTCTTGAGGGAATTGCTGAATTTGTAGGAATTCGTTAGCTTCTGGTTGTAAGGACTTAGTTGAATATATCTTTAAGACATCTCCCCTTTGAGACAATATGAGGGTGTAGTCATTTTGCCTTGGAAAATGTTAGTATGAGGTGTAATTTAGTTAGCATCTTAAATTGCCACCTGCCCAATATGACTAAGGAGTCATTTGGGTTGGGTGGTGGCTTTATGCCACATAAGGGGGGGGGGGGGGTTATTAAATCTAATCCTATAATTAATAATTAATTAAGTATTGTCCCGCTACCCGATCATTAATCAATTACCCACATAATTAAGAATTATCTCAAATTATTTAAAATTCTAATTATTTTTAATATACTTTGTACATCATATTATCACGGTCATATGGTACTTTGTATGGTACTAGTCCATAAATATTAGGTATTATCGTTCGGCCCGTATTTTATCCCAAATCAGCCACTTTTATCGAAGCTCATTTTCTTTAATTCGTATACCCTTTATTCTTCATGACACTTATTTATCGCTTGTTATAAATAACAGAAATATGTTAACCTCAAGATAATCTCACCCCCAGTCTACGTCAATTAACTGAAGATGAAACTTTTAGTGTACGAAAAACGCGAGATGTAACAAATTCAACCTGGATTACAGACACAGTGTAATTGGTACCAGCAAACCCTAATTTCCAATTCCCTAAGTAGTCCCTAAAACTCACCCCATATCCGGAATTTTCTCTACCTTTGTCCTTGAGCTTGGAGTGCCTAGGTAAAGAAATTCCTGTACATCACGTATGAGAGATCTCAAATTGACATAGTTTTTTGTGTGATCGAAAGTATTATTATTACGATTTTTCCAAAGATGTTAAAGTGTAAAAAGGATTAATGTTGATGAGGGAAGTGGTTGGGTTTGTAATGTTTGATTCGTCGTTACGAAGGAGTGAAGCCATTCATTCACTTGAGAGTATGTCGTAGGGAGTGGGGGGATGCATATTTGTAGTTGATTCCAAAGGGCAACAGCAACGTGACATTCTAAGAAGATATGAGTAATTGTTTCAACAGTAGTCGTACATACGGGGCAGTGCATGGAAGGTACTATATTTAAATGATGAATATATGAAGAGGTAGGAAGTCGGTTGTGGACAAATAGCAAAATAAAGTGAGTAATCTTTGGTGGCAATTTTAGCCTCCATATCCATTGGAAATCTGTCAGAGATTGTGAAAAGTTGGTGTTTGTAGTATGTAAAACATTATACATAGACCTTACTGTAAATTCTCCATTATGGGTTAGTCCCCATATAATTTGATCGTAAGCATGTTGGTTTTGAGTGAAGTAGATGCTAAATAGTTGGTGCTTAATGGAGTTTGGGATAACATATGATATAAAAGAGTGGTCCCAAGAGTTATGTGGGCGGAATGTTGAAATAGGAGCTTGCAACTCTTGCTCCAGTAAAGGCCCATGAAGTAATTTACTTAATGTGGTATTATGTTGGAACCAAGGTTCATTCCAAAAATTGATGTTGTTTCCATTAGCAGGTTTTCATAGGATGCCATGTTGGCAATAGTGCCAGTCGTGCATTATATTTTTCCACGTTATGGAGTGAGTGGAGGTTGAAGTGCATTTTTTGGCATATTTAGAGATTAAAATAGAGGCCCGGTAGGATTTTGGAGAATTAAAAAGCCTCAATGTCGTACTTGCTAGTAAGGAATTATTTTTAATCGTTAAATTAGGAATACCCAACCCATCCCTATTCTTTGGCATGGTAACTTTGTCCCAGTGAATGAGATGAAGTTTTTTCACTGTCAACGTGGATCCCATAAAAATTACGTTAATATTGATTCAATTTGAAGAGAATTGAGGATGGTAACTTAAAGAGCTGCATAACATGTGTTGGGAGGAAGTTTAATGTAGATTTGATAAGGGTAACCCTTCAATCTTTAGATAAAAGGTTGGTTTTCTATCCTGCAAGGCGTGCTTTGAAATTGTCTATCAAAAACTGATAGTCTCTAGTGGTGGATCGTGAAGTGGTGATGGGAAAACCTAAGTATTTTCCTATTTTTGTTCCTTCTATCATATTGAAGGAAGAAAGTACATAGGCCTTATCTGCAGGGGTTGTATTTTTGGAGAAGAAGATTTTGGATTTTTGGAAGTTAATTTTTTGCCCCGTGTGAGAAGTAAAGAAGTTAAGATTTTCAATTATTGCATGGCATGATTTAGAGGTAATTGTAGTAGCAAGGATGATTTCATCCGTAAAAAATAGGTGGGAAATTGGAGGACCATTAGTAGACAGTTTAATTGGGTCCCACATAGTATAATCGATACAGACGTTAATACTTCGTGAGAACATTTCCATGCAAATGAGGGATAAGTATGGTGATAAAGGATTACCTTGTCTAAGCCCACGTGAAGGAGTGAAGTATGGTGTGGGTGAACCATTGAGAAGTATGTATATGGACGAAGTAGAAATACATGACATTATTAGATTAATTAGTTATTGGGGGAAGTGGAAAAAGAGTAGGGCATTCCGTATAAAAGACCATTCCATACGATTAAAGGTCTTTTCAAGGTCTAATTTAATTAAAGCCAAACCCCGTTTGCCCTTAATATGACTAAAATGTCTAATTATTTCTTGGACAATGATTGCATTATATTCCGCCCGACGTGAAGTCAGAAAACTAGATTGTGTAGGTCCAATTATACTTGGTAAGTATGGATTTATATGGTTAACAATTATTTTGGTAATTATTTTACATATAGTATTACATAGGCTGATGGGCCTATAGTGGATTAGTTGAGAGGTTGTTTGTTGTTTTGGTATAAGGCAAATGTATGTTTTATTTATGGCAGTAGGTATGCATTGGGTTGTAAAGACGTCATGACAGATGTTTAAAACTGATTGTTGCACCTCGGGCCAGTAGTGTTGGTAAAAATGCAGATGAAGACCATCTGGGCCAGGTGCCTTGTAAGGTTTAAAAGATTTAAGTGAGCATAGAATTTCCATGTCAGATAGGGGTGTTATGAGATCATTCACAACATAATGAGGTAGAATACCATGATTATTTGGGAATGAGCATTTAGGAACTGAGGACAAAGAAGTTGTAAATAAATATCCAAAGTAATCCATAACTGAGGAAGTAATATATTGTGAATCAAAGTGCCAGTTTCCTACGTCATCCTTTAGAGAGTTAATTCTATCTTTCCTTATTCGCTGGAGAGTACTTAGGTGGAAGAATCGTGTATTTTCATCTCCATCATTAAGCCAATTGATACGTGATTTTAGCTTCCAAAAATCCTCTTCCAATTTAAGAATGTAGTTAAATTCCTTGATAAGATCTTGTTCAAGATGTTGAAGGAAAGAGCTTGTTGGGTAGTGGGTGGATTTTTGTATTCCCCCTATTCGATTGAGAATATTTTTTTTTCTTTTGAAGATGTTACCAGAAGTGGACACATTCCATTGTTGAACTTCTATTTAAAATTGATCAATAGCTGGAAGAAGGCAGTGATCATTTTGTGTCCACACATTAGAAATTAGAGGCCTCATTATTGGACGTGAGTTCCAAATGCTTTAAAATCGAAAAGGTTTCGAAGAAATTGGAGATTTGGGTAAGAGACTAAGCAACAAGGGACAATGGTCAGAGTGAGTGCGAGGAAAATGTTGTACTAAAGCTTCTTGGAACATGTTAATCCAAGAATAATTTGCAACTAGACGATCTAAACGTTCCATAATTATGTGATGAGTAGTACGATTATTTGACCAAGTAAACTTGCTACCTGATGCGAGATTAAATTGCATAGTTTCACATGTGATATACCTTATATTTGAGGTGCATTAATGATAAAAATACACTTGTTATGTGCTTAATGGAGTTTATTTCATGTGTAGGTGAATTGGAGATGGAAACGGAGCTAAAGGGATGCAAATACGTCGAAAATACGCAAAAGGAGACACCGGGCGTTTGCCCCCTAAAGCCGGGCACCCCCTGGCGTTGGGGGGAGTTTTCCCCATAAGCCCAGGCACCCCCAGGCGTTAGGGGGGCGTTAGGGCCCAAACGCCAGGCCTGCACTGGCCTTAAGGGGGCGTTTGGCCCCAAACGCCCGGTGCCCAAGTTTCGGCCAAATTCGAGTTTTGACGAGTTTAAGTGTTTTCCGGTTGAAATAGAAGTCTCATACATGGTTAGGGTTGGCCCTAAACATATAAATAGACCCCAAACAACACAACTTAAGGAGACAGAGGAGATTCAGAAGGATTCAACACGAAAACACCATAGAAGTGAAAAACATCGATTT
>MDKI01167201.1:0-27101 GCA_005239505.1 Nicotiana paniculata
GTTTATTTATTTATTTATTTTATTATTTCCAGAATTGTTTTACAAATACAGAGAGTTAACACCGAGCTCGTGTGCGTCCGGGTACAGAAGGATAAAATACGAGGTATTTCCAAGCCCATGTGACCGGGTACGTAATGACGTAACATGACACATTGCCAACCTCCTATGTGGCCGGGTACGGAATGACGTGATACCAGGTACTACCGAGTCCATGTGTGGTCGGGTAAGGAATGGGGTAACATAAGAGTTTACCGAGCCCATGCGTGAACGGGTACGAGATGACAGGTTATGTTGTGTTACCGAGACCTCCCAAGGTCGGGTACATAACATACCCCAAAGAGTGGCTGAATGACGTTACTTTATTTAGCATGTATAACCCCAAGAGAGATTGACCCTTTACGAAACATGCATTTACAATGAATCAAGTCCACTGTAAGTACGCCCCCGGTGGTTGTCCTAGGTGGTTCAGGTTAATATTGGGTATTCATAACTCTTACGTTATGCCTATGATTTATATATATTATGTCATCAATTTTACATACTCAGTACATCTTTCGTATTGACGCATTTCTTCTGGGCATTGTGTTCATGCCTACTGTTTGATCAAACAATATAAATCTTTAATTAAATTAATTAATTTTATGTAATCGGGGGCTAAACCTAGTTAACAATAACAACTTCAAATCTACAATCAATTAATACAAGTGACGTAGAGCAGTGTTGAGAGAAGATTCAATGTAGTGTATATTCAATGTTTCAAGATCATTAATGATGGGGAAGTATCAAGCAATAAATAGCAATAAATGACATTAAAGTAAATAAGGAGAATATTCACCCAATATTGAATGAGGTGGATGATTCATCTTTTGACAATGATGAATGATAGACAAATACTAGAATATTGGGACCCTTCTCGAATCTGATGGAAAAAGTAAGGAATAATAAACAATCGAATCTCTTTAGAAAGGTAGTGTTTGTATTTTATCTAGAGAAAAAGTATTTTTTCAAAGAATGTTCTTATCAGGGAATATTACATGTCTTTCACATTATCTCCTATTCTATTTATATGGGACTTATCCCCAGTCAACCCAAAAAGTACAAGTACAGAGAATATTCAATGGAATATTCTCTTAAAGATCACATTACAAAATTAGTCGTTACTGCTGCTCGTGATACTTGACCTCGGTCGTTGTTGACTGCTCGGCTATGAACCCCATTGCTTTCTAGTCGACCTCAGTCAAATTACTTTTCGTAATATTGCTTCGTGTTAAATCTCCTTGAGGCAGATTTTGACCCATACACCCACAGGTGCAGATAGATCCGATGAAGTCCCTCCCTAGTAGGGTGCACGTTTCGGCGAATGGTTGATGCACTCCTCTCTTTCGGAGTAGTTGTACAGAAATTAATAGGTACTTGTACTTCTAGTTTTTGGGCATGGTGAGGCTCCGCCCGGCCAAGTCATAGGGCACTCTTAGAGGCTTGCAGACTAAAGTCTGGTGTGTATGTACATATGGGTTATGACCCTGTCTACAATTGTAATATGTTCTCATATGTATAAATGGAAATGTTGAAAAGTCTCTACTATGACTAGTTACGCGACTCACTTTAAGGTATTAACAATCATATTTGGAGATTCGTTAGCCCATATTTTATGTTAAGAGACATAAGTATGGATGTCGGTTTGTACAGGTCTTCGGGCATCGTGTGCCGGTTTCATCTCTTAAGTTTGGAATGTGATATATGTATGTATATTTATATTGTTTGAGTTGTATAAAGCTTAAGGTTCCCCTCCTTTTGTTTTATACTTTTATCATCATATGCCACTAAATCATCACCCCCACGTTAAATTGGTACTTGCCGTTGCACCAAGTGCTAAAGCATGGGTGTTTACTGTCTAGGTACAACTCAAGTTACAGTAATAAACATCCTTAGTATTAGTAATATAGTATCCTTCTAATTAAAAAAGAATATAGAGTTTGAGTTTGAGACAGTTGGTACTTGTGGACAACTACTTATATGTTGGCCTTTACTGATGAAATGTTCCATATTAGCAAGCAACACAATTAATGATGCAGGAGGTGTATTTTACGTTTCAACTCATTTTCCTCCTCGTATTTGTGGTCCTTAATTTTGTCCATCTTCTCTGTATTCACCGCTTGTTCCTGAAATTGCTTATACGCACAATATTGACAGGACCGAATAAAGCGAGGGCATTGTTCTACAGATTAATAGAGCCATTAGATATTTTTGTGAATAGTCTACAAACTTATTGTCGGCAACCGTTTTTATGTATATAAAGAAAAAGGATGGCATGAGGCATGTTCAACACACTTGTAATTGCAATGTCTTTTTTTGTTCTCGAGGGAAGATACCATGCTACGATACTTTTAGTTTGGTTTACTTATGTTTCGCGTTCACCTAAGGTTAATAGGAGAGAGAGTGTATGAGCCAGGTCGGTTCGGGTTTTATTAAAATCAAATCAAATTAATTATATCGGTTTGAATTTATTCCATTTTATCAAATTTTAGTGGTTTTCAGATATTTTTGTTACATGAAAGTTTTATTAAGTGAATGTATGTTTAATAAAAATTTAAAAACTGACAAACACATGATCTATTAAAATATTCATGTGGGAGAATTTCTTTTTAGTAAAACGTGATAGTTATTTTTCTAGTCGTCTAACAATTTTTTTCGTTGATTTACGTTTTCAAGTTTAACCAAATTTAATAATTAAACGTAAAAATCAATATTAAACTTTAATAATGATATGTTCTATTTAATTTAAAATTATCGATAAAATATTGTTCCAAATACAAAAAAACAAGAGTTTACTAGATCTTGACATATGAATATGAAAGAACAAAGAGATTGACGCATTTTGATAAGAAAGTGAAGATACAAACCAATGTTTTAAAGGGTGGGGCGTGAGGCAAGGCGTTTACCTCTGACGAGGCGAGGCGTAAGCCCAGAGACATGGTGCGCACGTCCCACAGATCTTTAAATTTTACTAATTTCAAGAACTTTAAGATAGTATAAAATAAAATAATAATTATAAAAATTACATTAAAATCACAAAATTATAACAAATAATCTTTTTAAAATATTATAAATTATAATTCAACTATGACTAATACGAAAAGTATGACATATAGCATAACATACAAATTAGTTGCAACGTCGTTACAATTCAAACATCAAATCTAATGTATTCGATGCGATTTTTTTGTATGTATCTCTTAGGGAGTAATGGATCTTGAAAGAATTTCGATATTATAATTTGATATTTTTTTTTAAATACTCTTTTTATTTAATATGTTTTCTATTTAAAAGAGAATTTATGTAAAAATGTCATTCACAATTTAAATATGATTCTCTATCATCATTTATTTTTAAGTTTCAACAAGTTAATAAAGTGATACATAATTCACCATACTATACCATGATAACTAATTATTTGTAAATAATTACTAGCTAATACTTGCTTATTAAATTAATAAGTATTGCATCTCCTAATCATGAAAAATAATATTTAGGAAATAATTATAAAAAAATTATGGACTATTATATAATAAAGACATAACAAAAGTTAATAAATAAATACTTTTAAATGAAGATTTATTTAAAATTTACTATCATATCTTAGTGGATAACATGCAATAAATTTTTTTAATTAAGATATAAAATACTCTCAACTTAATGATTAATGATTAAGAAAAAAGTAATTTTGAATAGTCAATGATTTATTAAGAAAATTTGAGAATTTACAAAGTTAGTCACACAATTGCATAAAGTTCTATTAGGCGAGCCCAGTACGCTGAGCGTTGGGCGTGTCCGGGGCGTAAGCTTCGACGGCCGAAGCGTAAGTCTCACGGAACTAAGCCCCACACATAATTCCAGGGACGTTTTACGAGTGCTCCCCCCCGGGACGAGTCCCAATTCTGCCTTTTAAAGCAGAAATACAAACCAATATTTTAAAGTAAAAAAAAAAATATATATATATATATATATATATATATATATATATATATATATATATGCACTTCATAGTTCTATTAAATACTATATCTCATGAGAGAACATATAAAAAAAAAGTTATACATTTACCAATCCAAATTCTCAAACTTAATCGGGATTTTTTATTAATTTGGTTTGACTTTTTGATTTGGTACAACTTTCCGGTTCGATTTGAGCACCCCTAAATCCTAATTAATAATATGAGATAGAGATCTTTCAATTTGCGAGTATCTACTTGATCTTGATGAACTTTAGTTAGTCACTTAGTTATTATGTCATATTAAGGAGTACATGTACCATGGAAGAAAAGTTTAACGTGAGAATTTACATGTATGGTCAATTGTAAACGTACACAAGAGTGGCCAGTAAAACATTTGACTGAATATGTATACGAAAGGTTTTCTTTTATAGGTGAATTGGTGAGGGGACCAGCAACTATATTTCATATCCCCTTGTGATTTGAATTTATTGGCCAACAGCGAGAGAAATCATAGATGACGTTTTGACCTTAAATTTGGGGGAATAGAACAAATACATGTTGTTTTGAGGTACAGACATTTGACTGCATTCAGTGCCACTTCCACTAAATTGTGTTGTTGTGTCATGTGTGTGTACAAGTTTTCGTCAGCTCAGCTGGTGCCCAAAAGCCCAGGCCATGTTCCAGTGCTTCTGACAATTGCAATTTCCTGCACCACTATATCGTCAAATTTGGTCCCCCACCCACACTGTTGATTATGTCTCTGGGGAAGTTGAATTCAATTTTGTGTGATATCTTATCTTCAAAACAAAACAAGTATTTCAACTTCAAACCAGCGAGTTGAGTCAAAATTGGACATGTTAACATAGAGTATTGTTGTAAATTATTACTCCATTATGGATTATGGACTTCTATTACTCCTATTACTCTTTTCCATGATATACATAACCTCCATTACTCCATACTAGATCCGTCTTTGTACTTACACTACTAAAAATTCGGTCAAAATCGATCGCGACAAATCGACCAATGAAAAATCGGTTTTCAATTTTTTTTTACGAAAACGACCAACTTCGGGCGATCTTTTTGGTGCGGAAATGTGGGAAACTATTTTGGCTTCTCGCGAAATTTATTTTTTTAAGAAACCGACCAACTTTGATTGGTTTTCGTATAAAATAAATTAAAATTAATATTCAAAAAATCAACCGGTTATTTCATTCATCCATTTTTCAAAAAACCGACCGATTTCGATCGTTAATTTTATATTTTTAATAAAATCAACCGAGATCGGTCAGTTATTTTCGCGTGAAAATGCAATTAAAGAGTACAAATAAAATAAAAGACAGTCTTAAACCAAAACGTATCAATGGTCTAACGGAGAATAGTATCCTGCCATAGTACAAATCCATGTTCGATTCTCAGACGGTGCATTTTTTAATTACATAATTTTGATACCCAATTTTTTCCTCAAACTATTTTAAAATTTGCATATGTGCCTTCGAAATCACTTTTTATAATAACTGATATTTTTCCATAATTTTTCCTATTTTATTAATTTCTTTTCCAATTTATTCAGTATTTTAAATTCAATTACAAATATTCAAAATATTTCCCTGCTCAATACATCATTTTTAATCCTATTAGGATTTAATTATTTCATAAATTAGTCAATTTGGCATTATTTAATTATAATTACAGTAATTTTACAATTATAGCCTAATTGTATAATTATACCATTTTAAATCACTAATTAGCCGTTTTATATTTTAATATTAGCTAATTACCTTAATTTTATTTATTTAGCCTCAATTTCATTTTTTTATATATAATTATTAGCTATTTTTTATTAATTATTTATCTATTTTAGTGGGTATTTAACAAGTAGCCATTTTAATTTCAATTTCAGCCTAATTCAATTTAACCCCCAACCCAATTGAAACCAGCCCAATACCCAGGCCCAACCTGTAAGCCTACCCGACCCAATTCCCTTTTTAATCTGGACCGTTGATCATTTCTGATCAACAAACCCGATTAATCCTTACCTTAATTAGACCTAACGACTACCCCCTTCCCCTCACTCACTCCTCTCACACACTCTCTCTCTATCTCTCTGGGTCTATCTAGAGACTTTTGGTCTCTTCACCTCCGATGAGGTATGTTCATCTCCTCCGGCCATCTCCTCGCTGGAAACCTTGAAGGCATCACCTCCTAGCGTCCTTATGTCTCCATCCCTTACGCTTGTGTCACCGTTCAGGGCTCTCAAGTGAACCAGAGGCGGTTTAACTTATCTATCCGGTCTCATGCCATTTTCTCTGGCCATCTATGGTTGGTCGAGTAATATCTACCCCTTTCCGGCCAAATACCGGTAATATCTCTAAGTTTCTTCTTCTTTTTTTTGGGTCTCCTAGAAACCCTAACTTCGAACCTTCTAATCTTTCTAGATCTGTAACAGTTCTATGTGCCTCTCAAGGTTTTCACATGTTTTCCTCAAAAAATCTCTTTGTTTTCAAACGATTTCCTCACTTTCAAAACTAGGGTTTCTTAATCCCTTTCAAAAATGATTCTTCTCCGATTTTAAGTACTTTCTACTGTGTTTGAATGATTCTCTTATGTTTTTCTTGCTATCTGACTTATTATGCTAAAAAGCTCTAATTTTTAGGCCGTCTATGATAATATGTTCGTTCAATCTTTACGTGTGCATGTTTCTTATGAAATGATCTGTGTTTTTTTGTGATTTTTACCCTATTTGCCTTGTTAGGGTTTCAGATTCTTGTTTATCCTACTTTGATACTTACTATGCTCTAGTTTGAATCCCCGATTTTGTGTGATTCTTACTTTACCTAGGGTTTTCTGCTTCTTGATTAACATATGTTATTCCAGTATTATTTGATTAAGGCTATATTAATTTTTCTACTCTATGGCCTTTACTGATTTTGATTTCCCTCTAAAACTGGGATATTTCCCTTTGAATGATACATTTGTACTAATTTTCGAATTGTTTCCTTGTTTGTGTGATACTTTCCTTAGTTAGCATTGAGTCCTTGTGATTTTCAATCCCATCTGTGATTCTTGTGACTAATTTTCAGAACTAAATTATACTATATCCTATTTATGTGCACAAATATGCTGCTGATTGTTTGACATATACTCTCCCTAATTATGTGTTATGAACCTAGACTTAATTTCTTTCTACATGTCTTACTACTCTTATTATAGTAATAATTATCTCATAAGTGGTTCTTTCCTTATGTGACACCAAGTATGACCGTTTGAATTAGGACTCCCTAATTAAAGGGAGTCGGGGTCTGCGATTGATTCTAATTGAATCTGATCTCCATTGATTGATTAATCAGTACTTATTACCTTATTTTCCACTCGTTTTGAAAAGCTATAAATACTTAACTCTTTCTTTAGCATAACACAGTTCAAGCTCTCCCTCTCACACACAAACATACTCTGTTCTGAACTTTTCTTTCTCTCTTGTTGTTTGCTTGCTTCTCAATCGGCTAAAAGCCAAGACTGAGAAACTTTATTCCTATACTTGCTCTACTGTGCCGCTGTTCTATTTGCATTACTGCTCTATTGGTCTCTATTGTTCTATACATTGCTGCTCTCCGTCTCTGCACACTACTGCTTCTTTACTCTGCACTTACTTCATCATCTAACTGGTATGTTCTCAATTTAATTTTAAGGTTTCTAAA
Organism: Nicotiana paniculata; assembly: GCA_005239505.1. Lineage (NCBI taxonomy): Eukaryota > Viridiplantae > Streptophyta > Magnoliopsida > Solanales > Solanaceae > Nicotiana > Nicotiana paniculata. Next base: position 7,693 of record MDKI01167201.1, read on the forward strand.
ACAACATGCTTCAGTCTATATTACAGTTCCTTTTATTCCTATTATGTGTCTACTTATGGTTTTATTGCTTACCCTGTCATGCCTATTTATTAAACTATATATATGGTTACTCTCTAGTTCAACATGTCTATTACTTTCTATATGTCCCATTGAAACTTCTGCCCTATCCCCTGACCCCAGTACATGATAAGTATGTAGTTCTGAACATAGTGTGTACTCTAACACCCCTCAACCTGATGCTATTTGGATCCTTATATGAATCCTTGTAAAGGACTATGCTATGACAATTTAAGTCTTGTAATACTTTTTTTGAGGTCTACTTGTGTGCAAGCCTGTTCCTATGTGCTTCATACTTGTCCCCAATCCCTCATCTCCCTGCTTGTGGTTGCTGAACTTGTCTTAATTCCTGTTTATTGTTCTTTGTGTGCTGTTTGAGTATGTTGGTTGTGCTACTGCCTTACCATTTTCAAGCTAATTTTCATTAAACCTCCCTCTTTCTCAAAACTGTTTTAAAATTGTTCTTACTCACTATGAGCACTTCCACTATACTCTTAGACATTAGGTTCTGCCCCTCTTGTATGAGCATTGCCTTGGGACCCTTGAGCTCCCTCTGAACTTTGACTCACAAGAGCTGGCCTTTCCACACTGCACTTACTCCATCTTGGCTATTAAATGTGGGTGTGAGCATTGCCCGGGATCCCTTGAGATCCTTACGAAACTTTGACACACCTGGATCATGTGAAGGGTTGTGAACCAATGGAATTGAGTACTTGTAGACTTGGGCCTATTATGGAAGGCTCCCTATAGTTAACTTCTTCTTTTCCTATAATTATGTAATTCATAATCAGAGTTTTGTAATAATTTGTAAAAATAATTCTGGGGTTGGATAGTGGAAATGGGTGGGGATATGCATGCTATAGTGTAAGTATGGGTAGATATCATGTTTTTCTAGGTTTATTTTTTTATATGCGCACTAGGAATCAAGTATGCCATGAATTTAGATACCATGTCGAAGAATCAAGTATGCCATGCATTTAGATACCATGTCGAAGAATCAAGTATGCCATGCATTTAGATACCATTTCACTTAGGTTCATACATCTGCTTTTCTTTCAGCATGTCATCACTCCTTGCCTTCACTTAGAAATCATGTTCATAGGATCAGTAATAACAACAAAAACTGTTACCATTTGATTCTGTCCATGCATTCTGAAAAATGTAGTCTAGATCATGCCTTAGAACAAATGTGTTAACAAATATGCATCATGCTATACATATAGAGATCTTGTTCTAGTTAAACAACGATTAAAATCTGTCACTTGAGCTATTCCTGAAGTTGTGCATAATGTTGTGATCTTGCATTCATTTAGAAAAATCATGTTTAAGTTATCATGATGCATTAGAAATCATGCCTTAGGGTCATACTTACTCAAATCACACCTAGTTTAAATATACATGTCTAAAACAATCCCTGTTCTAATAAGCTGGAAATCAGTCTTTGGTAAACACTTAGAATCACATGCTATTAGGATTGGTAATCTGAAACCCGTTTAACAAAGCTGTACAACTGCTACATGTTATTTTACACCTAGGCAAGCCTTAGGAAATCAATTACAAGGAATAAAACTAGATCTGTTTTTCTGATCATGTTTAACTACCATCATGCTAAAATCAGTAGGCAAGCCGACTAGGACTCCCTCTCTGAGTTATGACAAATCTGATCCTGCTATTGTCATTTAGATATCATTCTTAGGAACTGAAACTGGACCCAAATTTGTGTATGAGGCATGTTGTGTATGTGCAATATATGTGGAGGTATACTTGAGCCCCTTAATTGCTTTCCATGTTCTTCCCTTATGTGCAGTCATACCTGTTTTGTTATCTGTCGCCCTAGAATTTTTATCTTTAAAACCTGAGGGTCTGCCTAGCACCTCCCTTTAGGATAGGAGTCATAATTTCCTCCGGGACTAATAGGAAGGGACGGGTAACAGCATGCGATAGAGTGTGGACCAACACACGCTTTAATTACCTTCACAGGGTGGGAAAAGGTAGAATATGGATATGATGACCGGTGCGCTAATACCACGCATAGCTCCTCTCTGAGGAGTGTCATACCGGATATTGCATTGATGTGATCCATATTATAAAACCTAGGATATCCTTTACTTTTACATGCTTAGATTGTAATTCTTTTCAAAATCTAACTTTTCATTGATTGTTTTCAAACATCTGCGTACTTAGACTTAAATCCCCTATTATTTGAGCACTACATGTTTATTTGCTATAATTGCAAAAATTCACAATAAAGTTGTTTGTCCGGGAACCACATTTGCGGATCCTGAGGGGTGTCTAACACCTTCCCCTTAGGATAATTTCAAGCCCTTACTCTGTCTCTGGTTAACAACCTAGTTATAGATAAACCCCTTAGGTGACCTAACGCACCTCAAACCCGTTAGGTGGTGACTCTCCTCTCTTCATTCTTCCTTAAAGGAGTTGTCCAAAAATGTCAAAAACTCTGACCGATCCGAAAGGAGAGGAAAAAGGGGGGTGCGACACATAATTAAAATACCTACCGACTTCTTTTTTGGTCGCTTGTAAAATTGTATTGACCGGCCTAAATCAGTCGAAAATGACAACCGACATCAGTCTCTATATATTACCAATCAGTATAATTTCGACGAATTAAAGTCGGTCAAAAATCGGTCAGTTTTTTCAGTTTTCCGACTGATTTCGGACAGAATTTCTGGATGGTTTTAAGCAGTTTTATAGTAGTGTTATTATGGTAGACTTTGATGTTATCTTGAGCATGGACTAGTTGTCGCCCTATCATGTTATTCTAGATTGTCACACCAAGACTGTGATGCTGGCTATGCCAGATTTACCACGGTTAGAGCGGAAGGAATCTCCATGAGCCTCCTTCATGGTTTAATAGTTAATGTCATGTTATGACACTCTTTGGTGTTCTTCATTGTAATCCTACAAATAAAGGTATCTTTACACAAATCACATGTTGGATTTACTGTTTACTCTTTTATTCGGTATACATAGATTATACGTCGATTATATACGATTATACACATTCTCTCTTTATATATTTTTATATTTACTGACTAATTTTAGCTTAAGTGGCTGGGTGGGAAGCAACTTAGATTAATTTATGGAGAATGATGTTTTACACTACACATGAAAAAATAAAAAGCAATCTCTTCGTCCCTTCCTATCTTATATATTTATTTTTTTGTTCCATATTATCATTTTGCACTAGATTTTTTAACATTACATTAAAGAAAAAAAGTTCTACCTAACCGAAGTATCTTTTTTTTTTATCAAACAGGAAATACATATACTAATAACTACGTAACGTCAATTATATTTGGTTCAGAGACCATGTCCCGAAGGACACACTTGTTACCCAAGCTTGCTAAAAGTTTGCAAGCTTCAAAAGAAAGAAGTTTTTTCTCCGTAGCATGACATTTAGTTTCTTTTTCAAAAATACATATTACATCATGAGGAGGGCTAACAAAAACTTTCTTTCTGCCCTTGTATTTGCCAGTGCTACCATCCACCCAAGCATCTCTAACCGAAGTATCTTTAGGCTGGAGTTGATTCAATTACTGTTTAATTCTTCCACTCAAGCAATTTAGTGGGCGTTTGGACATAACAATTGTAAAATTTTGAAAAAAGTGAAAAAAAAATTCAAGTGAAAATGGTATTTGAAAATCAAAGATGTGTTTGGATATGAATATAATTTTGGGATGTTGTTGAATTTTTGTGAGCAATCTGAGTGAAAATGTTGAAAAATATATTTTTGGAGTTTTTTTAAATTTTTGAAAACTTCCAAAAATTATCTTCAAGTGAAAATTAAAAAATTTATGGTTAAACACTGATTTCGATAAAAGGTAAAAAATTTCGTTAAAAAGTGCAAAAAAATTTCATGGCCAAACGGGCTCTAAATATTATGATTGGATTAAAAGAATATCTCTTCATCCATTTATTTTGTATTTATTATTTTTTATAGAGAGAATATTTAAGCAATTATTTTATCCTGAAATAGAGGATGACAATTAACATGTTGGGCTGCAATATTTTAGCCTTTTCTTGTAAGGACTCGATCGGTCATTTTTGAGCTCTGTCGTTCAGCGGTTTGAAGTCACGAGCAGCTCCATTTCAGGTATTATGACTCGTGGGCATGGTCAGAGTTGAATTTCGGGAAGTTCGTAGTCAAATTGGAAAGAAAATTCTCATTTCAGAAGCCTTAAGTTGGAGAAATTGACTAAGATTGGAATTTTGAGTAAACGACCTCCGAATAGGGATTTGAAGGTTCCTGTACGTTCGTATGATGATTTCGGATTTGGGCGTATGTCCGGATCGGGCTTTGGATAACGCGGGAGCGTTTCAGCATATATTGTGGAAGTCAGCATTTTGAAGAAATTTCCTAAGTTTGGCTTGAAGCGCATTTCAGTGTTATTGATGTCTGTTTGGGATTCCTAGCCGAGGAATAGCTTCGTATGGTGATTCTGGAGTTGGGAGCGCGATCGGAAGTGAATTCGGATGTACGTAGGTCATTTTGAAGTCATTTGGCTAAAGATAGAAACTTGAAGGTTTTTGAGAAATTCGACCGGAAGTGGAAATTTTGATATCGGGGTTGGAATGCTATTCTGGAAGTTGGAGAACGTCTGTAATGTCGAATATGACTTGTGTGCAAAATTTGGGGTCAATCGGACGTGATTTGATAGGTTTCGGCATCAGAGGTGGAAGTTTGAAATTTCAAGTTCATAAAGTTTGAATTTTAGTGTGATTCGTGATTTCAGAGTTGTTTGATGTGATTTGAAGCCTCGAGCAAGTCCGTGGGCTGTTATGGGACTGAGTCGTGTGATTGGACGGGGTCCCGAGGGCCTCGAGCGTGTTTCGGGGTGAGTTCGGATCATTTTTCTCTGTTTTGTTGCTGCTGCTTTCTGGTGTCACTGATGTGTTATGCGATCGCGGTCCATGGTGTGTGATCGCGGAGAAGAAAAATTGAAGGGCGATATTTTAGCTTATGTGATCGCAGGAGTTGGTGTGCGATCGTGAAGAAGACCTGGGGCTGGCTTGTGCGAACGTAGTGGGAGGTCTGCGATCGCGAAGGAGGAAAATGGGAGGCAACTGGGAATGGCTTGTGCGATCGCGTGGTGTAGAGTGCGATCACATAATGCAGAGATTGGGGCAGCATGTTTTGGCCTATGCGATCGCTGTGGCCTTTATGCGATCGCATAGAGGGGCAGTGCTGGGCAGATTGTTCTTAAAACGGGATTTTTGGATATTTCTTCATTATTTCATTTGGTGTGGACGATTTTGAGGAGCTTCAAGAAGGGATTTTCATCAAGTATTACTAGGTAAGTGATTCCTTCCCATTCCTAAGCTAAATATATGATCTTACATGGAATTAGACATGAGAATTTGTATAAAAATTGGGATTTTAAGGGAAGACCTAGAAATTTGGTAATTTGGATTTTAGCCACGAATTGAGCATGAATATTTGAGTAAATTGTATATTTGAACTAGTAGAGCTATGGGTAGAGTGTATCTTCGAGAAATTTCGAAATCCGGGCACGTGGGCCCGATGGAATTTTGGTCAATTCCTTGAGCGGAGATAGGAGTTTATATAATTTGGATTATTAACAAATATTAGAGTATATTTTCATTGGTTTGCCGTTATTTGGTTAGTTTTGGGGCGTTGTGCATCAATTGGAGTCATCGGAAGGGCTTGGGAGCCGGTTATGGAATTTCAGAGTGAGTTAAGTCTCCTTTCTAACCTTGTGAAGGGGAATTGTCCCCATAGGTGAACTAATTAAACATGTGCTACTATTTGTGGGGGCTACGTACGCACGAAGTGACGGGAGTCCGTGCGTAGCTACTATTATATTTATATCCGGGTAGTTTAGGACCCGCAAGCATGTTTTATTTGCCGTCCTTGTATCTTTGCTGACGAATTTCAAAATGTTTAAACCTTACTGAACTTGGTAAAAAAAATGGATTTCTGGAAAAGATTTAAATACTATTTTGTGACCTTTAAAAGAGAAATTTATCATTTACTTGAGTATTTATGGTGCATGACTGTGTGTGACTGCTTTGCAATTTACATTCCGCGAACGGAGTGTTATTTCCCCCACTCTCATGGGAGCGGACGGTACGCCACAGCGAGATTGAAAGATACATTATGGTTAATATTGGGTGTGCATGTGACCGCTTCGCAATTTACATTTCGCGAGCGGGGTGTTATTTCCCCCACTCTCATGGGAGCGGGTCGTACGCCACGACGAGATTGAAAGATGTAATTATTGTTCGGGACGTTCGACCCTTGGCAGTGCACAAATATGATTATTATGATGGCTCAGGCCGGTTGTCCTTATTCCGTATGCGCATGTTAACTTGTTAGTGATTTCATGCATTTTGAAGTGACAATATATTTGGGGGGAAATGGAGTAGTAATTGTTTATTTAAGATATTTGGGGGGAAATGAAGTAGTAATTGTTTATTTAAGATATTTGGGGGGAAATGAAGTAGTAATTGTTTATTTAAGATATTTGGGAGAAAATGAAGTAGTAATTGTTTATTTACTTTCAGTATTTATTTGAATTACAGTTATCTTTAATATTTACTATTTTTATCATCCTCGTATGCCTATTACTGATATCATATCTTGTTAAATTATTTTGTTGGACCTTAGTGAGTGTCAAGTCGACCTCCCGTCACTACCTCTCCAAGGTTAGGCGGGATACTTACTGAGTACACGTTATTTTCGTACTCATGCTACACTTGTTGTGCATTTTGTTGCACAGGTACCTTCATAGCAATATGGCTGACTTGGAGACTTAGACGAGCTGCATCATTCGGAGACGACTCGGAGTCGGCAAAGTCTTTCTCTATTTATTGTATACTCATTTTTATTCCTTGTCCAATTATTATTTTGGACAAGTTTTGTAGAATTTGTAAAATTCTTAAAATTTGCTCATGTACTTGTGTCACCGGGTTCTGGGATGTATTTGGGATGTATTTTATCAAAATGGAATATCGGACTGTTATTTCTACTTAATGGATTTTATTTAGATGTTGTGTGTTAAGTGAAAGGTAATGATTTCAAAAATGCTAAAACATGAAATTTAACTTAACCATTTAATGATTGGCTTGCGGAACAGTGGTGTCCGGCGCCATCACGACCTTATGGATTTTGGGTCGTGACATTTCTGCTCAGATATTTTGAAAGGATCTGACATTGTATAGCTTCTCTCAAAATTAATAGCCGAAAAATATATATTTGTTATCTTTTATTTTTGTATATTTTTTGTACATATGCATATTATGCATGTTATATACATAATTATCCAAATTTTATACACTTTTTCGACTACCAAATGTAGATAGTTTCTGACGTGAGCTAAAAGTGAAAAAGCCCAAATTTTGACATACAATCTGTATCCAACCCATTTTGATGATTTATTCAAACTACATCTCTGTCACGATCCGGAATCCCCACCTTCAGGACTGTGATGGCGCCTAAAAGTTCACTTGCTAGGCAAGCCAACGTTAGAGAACCGTTAAGTCAATTATTATTCAATTTCAATAAATAAAGTCAAGTAATCCAAAATGAAATAAAATCGAATGCAGAATAACATAAATGTCCACAATATCTACTACAATCCGGATCTGGAGTCACAACTCACGGGCTTCTAGGATTTTCTACAACAGAGTCTGAAACAACTGTTTTGAACGAAAAAAATAGTAAAATAAGAAAAATAGAAGGGGACTTCAAGGTTTGCAGACGCCAGCAGATCTACCTCGAGTCTCCAATGAGCAAATCCAAGCTGCTACGCCTCACGAACAGCAGGGCCAGTACCAAAGTCTGTACAAGAAGTACAGAGTGTAGCATGAGTATAACCGACCCCATATACTCCGTAAGTGACGAGCCTAACCTCGACGAAGTAGCAACGAGGATATGATAAGACACCACATAATAAACCTGTGCAGATAACGGTATACATACAAGATAACAATACATAAAAGCTAAACATGTACTATTGGGAGGGGGACATGCTAAAGGGGGATACAAGATACGAGAAATACAACGTAAATGATAACCAGGACCGTTAATACACCTTTAACCAGTAAAAACAATTAAGCCCAATGAAGAAAATTGCACGGCATCACCCTTCGTGCTTTTGCTCTCAACCTCACAATGAAACAAAAATAATGCACGACATCATTCTTCGTGCTTTTACTCTCACTCTCAGTATAAATCAATAGATACGACACGGCATCACCCTTCATGCATTAACACTCACAATATGGAACGACATCACCCTTCGTGCATTAACACATACATACGGAACGACATCACCCTTCGTGCATTAGCACTCTCCCTTACCATATAACAATGAACAAGTAACAACAGGAAGATAGAATAACAAGAATAAGTGTGACGTCAACAATGGTTCCACAATACCAATCTCACTTGTAGGTGAATTATCACAAAATACCCATAAACGTGGTAAGAACGATCAATTTAATAATTAACAAGTCTAAGCATGGATAACATGATCAAAGTAAGCAATAAGTTGCAAGGAACAAGTCTCACCCACATGCTTTAACCTGACTAACACATAAGTACTCGTCACCTCACATATACGTTGTACCCCCATCTAAACATGTAGCAAATAACCAAACAAATCATAATCCCTCAAGTCAAGGTTAACCACGGCACTTACCTCGTTTCAAGAATCAATTCAAAGCTCAACAACAACTTTGCCTTTAAAACAAGCCTCCAAACCAATAGAATATAGCAAATTACCAACCAAACGATTCAAATTAAGCCGTATGAACTACCCACGATTGTAAAGGATTCAATTTAGGTCATTTTTGAAAAAGTGAACAAAAGTCAACTCCCAAGCCCGCTTGGTCCAAACCCGAAATTTGGACCAAAACTCGATTATCAATTCACCCTCGAGCCCGGCTATGTAATTTATTTTGTAATCTGACCTCAATTTGAGGTCTAAATCCCAATTTTACAAAAATTTCTAATTCTGCTCAAACCCCCAATTTCTACCATGAAAATACTAGATTTTAGGTTAAAATCTCAGAAAATGTAGTGAAAGATTGAAAGAAAATGGATTAGAATAACTTACCAATGATTTCGGGAAGAAGGGTGCTTGAGAAAATCGCCTATAGGGTTTTCTTGTTTTGTAAATTTGAAGAATGAGTAAAAATCCCGTTTAACTCATATTTGATTAGTCACAGATGTCGCATCTGCGACCTGGGGCTCGCAGATGTCTCATTTGCGACCTGGGGTTCGCAAATGCGAAGAAATAGTCGCAAAAGTGAAGTCCTCCCATTTCTGTTGTCATCGCATTTGCGATGATTTGTTCGCAAATGCAAATATTGATCTTCTGCAATTGCGACCAAATTGATCACAAATGCGATCAAGTTTGCTTCATCCCCACTTTGCAAAAGCAAAGTATTGTTCACAAATGCGGACTCTGGCCTCCCCGCAATTGCGACCTCTTGATCGTAAATGCAAACTCATGCTGACCCAGGTACTCCTCGCAAATGCGAAGAAGTTGCTCGCTAATGCGAGCGTGTCAGGATTTGGCAATATTCGCAAATGCGAACACTGACCTCGCAAGATCAGAGACCAATTATTAGAAATTGCAGACACCAGCTGAGTTATAAGTTTAAACGACTCCATAGCCTATCTGAAACTCACTCGAGCCCTCGGGGCTCCAAACAAAACATGCACACAAGTCCAAAAATATCATACGAATTTGCTCGCGCGATCAAATCTCCAAAATAACACCTAGAACTATGAATTTAGCATCAAATCAGAGGAGATTTTCAAGAAACCTCATGAACTTCTATTTTCACAACCGGACGTCTGAATCACGTCAACCCAACTCCGTTTCTCACCAAATTCGACAAACAAGTCGTAAATATATTATTGGACCTATACCAGGTTCCAGAACCAAAATACGGACCCGATATCAATAAAGTCAAACATTGGTCAAACTTTCAAAGTCATTAAGCTTTTAAACTTTCAAATGTCAACAAAGCGTGATAACTCGGGCTAGAGACTTCCGAATTCGATTTCGGGTATACGTCCATGTCCCAAATCACGATACGGACCCATCAGGACCATCAAAACACGAATTCGGATCCGTTTTCCCAAAACGTTGACTGAAGTCAACTCAAATGGATTTTAAGGCAAAATGATTTCATATTTTTCTCAGTTTTTCACATAAAAACTTTCCGAAAAAATACCCTGACTGTGCACGCAAATCGAAGAGGGCTAATATGAGATATTTAAGACTTCAAAGCGCAGAATTAGGTTCTAAAACCTAAGATGACCTATTGGGTCATTACAATCTCACACTTATGCTATTCAAATTTGGACGGGTACAAAATTTAGGCTTAGCTTTTATGCGTTACAAAAGTAAAAATGATAAAAGGAATTAATCCGAAACAACATATCTAAGGTCCTACACTCATACTCGTTCCCCAGTTTCCCCTAATTTTTGTACAAACTACTTCATATTCCTTTAGAATTTATTGCCTCCTCTTTATTGAGAATCTAAGGGTTTTCTTATAAATTCGCGAATGGAAATTTACAAACACGTGCTTAAAATGAATCTATATAGAATTATTTTCTAAGATATTATTGAAATGAGAGATTGTTTTTGACCCCAAATTACTCACTCCCTGATACTAGGAGCTTAAATTCAGAGTGCAATTCTCAAGTTTCTTTGATAATGATAATCATACCACTTCTTTTTAGTGGTCAATCCCCGTACTTATGAAGAAGATTCAGTATCTACTTGCATTTTCTAGTGGAAGCCTCGAAGGAAGTCTACAAATGATTTCAGTTTGTATCATCAATCATGGCATATGGGTCCGAATGTCGCTGCAATGGATGACTCCTTCTTCATTTTATTTTTTAACCGGCTGGATTAACTATTATTTTTTCAGTCGATATACATAAAGTATATATTAGTTATATACGGTTATACACATAATATACATGAATTATATATCCTTCGATTATTTTTAGTCTAAGCGATTGAATAAGCAATTATTAGGATTAATTCTTGGCAAAGACAAGTCTCAAACAGGTAAACCCCATTCATGTGGCATTTCATGATGATATCCAGGGGCAAAATCAACCTTATTCCGAGGTACTTCCCTACCCAAAAATCAAAATGCGTGATACTTTACACATCATCTAAGCAAGCTACAAAATTGACAATCATACATTCCACTAGAATTGAAACAAAAAATAAAAAATATCCTTCAAGAACTCTAAAATTAGGAAAACTTCAAGGAAATTATGGGTGACAAAACTAAAAAAATATGATCGGCCAAATTCATTTGTGTTTGGACTGGTTAGGTTGGGCATATTTTCTTAGTGGGTCAATCTGGGAACAACCTAAGTTAACCCATCTAAAATTTGGAATGATTTGGGTTAAATATGTGAGTTCTTTCACAAATAGCCAGTTGGATTCATTGTTTATTTTTTTTACCAGTATACATAGATTATACACTGAGTATATGCAATTATATACATGTTATACATCAGCTGACTATTTTTAGTTTATGCGGTTGGATGAACGACTATTAAGATTAAATCTTCTAGAAATATATATGAAGCCAATATTAACTCATACGAAAGGAGAAAGAGCAGATATACTTGCATTGTACAAAAGTTTGTAAAAAACTTTCACTTTGGAACACATTTTAAAATTCATATCTGATTACCTCATAATTCATATATGAAGTTACAAATTTAGGGTTTCGAAATAAGATTTGAAGCACTTTTATATCTCTTCAATGCAACTTTATAATCGGATATGAAGTTTTATATCTTCAATATAACTTAAAAATCGGGATCTGAAATTCTTCTATCTCTTCAATGCAACTTCTGCATCGATATATGAAGTTCTTATGCGATCTCTTCAATGCAAATTTAAAATCGACTGAAGTTCTTTTATCTCCCAAATATTCTATTTCATCGATTTCAGCGAGGTCGCCACAGAGCAAACTTTCTCTAGATTCAACAATGGTGGTTGAATTTATACCAACTCAAAGTTTGAATCTTAGCTTTAAGAAGAAGCTTAGAAGAAGCAGCAAGCAGAGAATAAGAAACAATAGTAGCGAAGAAGCAACTGAGAAAAAAGCAATATCTAAATTTACCTAAATATTGAAACCGATTAAACTATTGCAAAAAAAAAAAGATATTGGTTAAATAATGGCGGCAAAATAGGGTGCTTTGTGAATTTTGTCACGAGCCAATTTACCTGCGTAAGATGTCGTGATGACACCTAGTCTTAAGACTAGATAAGCCTAACACTTACTGAATTAGTGACAAAATTCAACAAACAATTATTAAATATGAAACAGAAATTTCTATACAAGGCCAACAATCCCAAAATCGGTAGTACAAGTCATAAGTTTTACTGAGTTCACTAGAAAATCTTTAAGTACAACTGTTCTGGAATAGAAATAAATTTTACAAAAATAACTTCCAAAGGTGACTCTGAGTCCTGCGAACGCGACGACAGGTATACCTTTAAGTTTCCACAACAATATCTAATTTGCTATCTAACACCCAACAGACTTTGAAGTACCTTGATCTGCACAAAAATATGCAGAGGTGTAGTATGAGTACACTACCGTTGGTACCCAGTAAGTATCAAGACTAACCTTGGTGGATTAGTGAGAAGGTACATGTCAAGACACTCACTAGACAAAATAACATGTGCAGTATAGAAGTATAAAACTAATAACGGAAAGCGAAAGTCAGTAAATGGAAACAAGACCAACAAGTGATATAAACAGTAAGCATTAAGAACACTGTGAAGTATCATTAAAACCAAACAAGGAAACACAAAGGACAATCATTTAATCAAGTTGTTCTAACACAAGTTCCATAATGAAATCACTCTGTGATACTTCATCTCATAGTCACAAGTCACGGGTCTTAACCCACCATCATATACTCACGGCACCTCGTGCCCGCATCTCGCATCACAACCGCACGGATAACTCACGTGCCAAAATCTCAATCCGCCTAGCATGATCACATTCACAATCCACCTGCCATGGACATAGGCTCGCAATCACAATCCGCCCGATATGATCACAGGCTCACAAAATCACGATCCGCCTGGCATGGTCACAAGCTCAATATCCACATAGAAACAGATAACACAAGAACACATGGGCATGATTAATAAATGTCAAGTTTCATACTCCTGAGCTAGTATAAGTGTCATGATACGGTGTATGCTTGTGCGAGTGTGCTACTGCAACCCAAGTCAAACAAGTAATATCAAAGACATCGAATAGCTCATCGAAACAACAAAGCAAGTCATGCAAGGTGTATGATAGACACGAGGAAAAGCACACCATCACACGTAAATCACCAACTCAATATATCCAACCATCACAAATCATCCCTGACATTTCCACCCTTATCTCTATGATAGCCACCCGTATCACTCCGCCTTGACATTATCATCAACCACCCTTACCGGACAATAACACAATAGCCACCCATATCACGTTGTACATTCTACAACAATGAGATTCCACCCTTATGCCACACATAACAAAAATGGTGAAATGCCACATTTATACTCCGCATAACAACAACGGTGAAATGCTACCCTTATACTCCGCATAACAACAACAGTGAAATGCCACCCTTATACTCCGCATAACAATAACGGTGAAATGCCACCCTTATACTCTGCATAACAAAAACCAAACAACACAACAATTCACATGCGCTATCATAACAATAACACAACATATCAACTCGTATCGTAAGTGCTCGTAGGCCACAAACTTTCCAAAGATTCAGCGATATCAATACTTTAACAACAAATAGCCCACGACTCACCACAACGTATATAGAATCTCAATAAAAAAATGAACGGAAAAGTAACTCAACAAAGAACAACACCCCCTTTAAACACAATTTCAATTAGAATAGATTAATGACTCTCGGTAACTTCAATTCAGTTAATTGTTTAAGGATAACCTCGATAGTAAAAGTACTTCCATGAAATGGCAAACTTCAGACTCTAGTGTATGAATTAGTCTAACAATGAAGGAGATTTCACGAACTAGTACTACGTCTAAATGCATGAGAACAACCCGGAAACAAAGGATATCATGTGTCACGACCTAATTTCCCCTAAAGGCCGTGATGGCGGCCAACGTCGCTGCCAGGCAAGCAAATAATGAAGTAGTCATGGATTTGTTCGTTTTAATAATTTCAAAGTATTTGATTTTATTTATTAAGAGAATTATTAGTAGGAATTTATAGAAAAGTAAAGCATAAACTAACGAGTACAATGAATTTAATACATAAAACCAAAAAGTGTCTACTAGAATATTCCTAAAACCTGGTGTCACAAGTGTATGGGCAACTAATAGAATATACAAAACCTCCTATACTACTGTGTGAAATAAGATGTACACTGCCGAGGGTCGACCAACGCAAACCATAAATGCATCTCTTATACTGCCTAGGCGTTCGGTCCTCTCCACAAGAAGAGAGAATACTCAACGAACTCCGATTTAATGGATACTACAAGACTAATACACAAGGAGGCACAATTTCAACCAACGGTCAAGTAACCCGCCAAAAGTCAAGGTAAATGAAATTCGGTCTTTACGAATCCTTCATCAAGTTTCAATATAATATAAGCACTTGAATTAACAAGTAGAGTGCAATTAATACAAGTACTACATGATAGAGTCCTAAAACTACACGAACATAAGCATGATTTGTAGCTACACACGGACTCTCGTCACTTCGTGCGTACGTAGAACCCACAGTTAGAAGCAAATAGTAATTTAAAATACCTATGGGGTAAATTTCCTCTTACAAGGTTAGGCAAGAGACTTACCTCGTTCCAAAGTTCACTTTCCGGTCCCCAAATCACTCTAAAAGCCTCAAATCGCTGTCGAACAATCCGAAACTAGTCAAATATTATATAAATTAATCAATATATACTCAAAAGCTTATAATTTAGCTATTAGAGTAATTATCCAACCCAATTTGAAAGATTCCTAAAATTCACCCACGGGCCCAGATTCCTGAAATTTTTGAGTATAAAGTTACCCATGACCTCCCGAACTCAAATATATAATTTATTCCAATTTCCACCACCAAAACCATGATCAAATCCGAATTTTACCTAAACCCTAGTTTCTTCAATAAATCCCACTAATTTCACAATTTTTCCATGTTTAATCTACCCATAATCCACATGTTTTGCTAAAGAATTGATAGTGATTGTTTAACTCTTGATGTTGATGAAAATTTTCCCACAAAATGCTCCCAAAATCGCCTGAGACCAAGTGGAAAATGAAGCTAAGTACCGTAATAAAAAGCCATAGCACCAGTCTAAGATGTCGCAATCTTGTTTGAAATTGCGACAAAAGTTTCTTAAATGCGAAGACTGGCCATCTTTGTTAAGGTCACAATTGAGACAAAAAACTTTGCATATGAGAAATGGGCAGCTCGCAAAAGCGGCATAAATGTTCACAAATGCGAAGCCCTCAGTGTTTTCCCCAGCCTCTCAAATGTGAATCCCTCCTTGCAAATGCGAGGTTTGTAAATGCGAACAAAACCTCGCATTTGCGAGACCTATAACACCAAACCAGATACCAAAAAACTAAAGTTACTCTAACACTCTAAACGCACTCGAAACTCACCCAAGCCCCCTCCCCCTATCCTGAGGCTCCACAACAAAAATCTACACAAGTCTAAAAACTTCATACGGACTCGCTCGCGTGATAAAAATACCAAAATAACATCTAGAATCACGAATCGGGCGCCAAAACGCATGAATTCAAGATCCTCTACAAACACTTTCGCGCGTCCGATTCCTACCAAATCAACTGGGAATGACGCCAATTTTTGCGTACAAGTATTAAATTACCGTATGGAACTATTCCCAAGCTCGAAATCCCAAACGGACCTCGATAGCTCCAAAACCTACTCCAAACCAAACTTAAAAAACTTGAAAATCCTCAATGCACCAACTTTCAACAGTAAGTGCCAAAACGTTCCCGGATCATTTGAAACCCGATCCGAACACATGCCCAAGTCCAAAATTATCATACAAACTTATTAGAACCGTCAAATCCCTGTTCCGAGATCGTTTACTCAAAAAGTTGACTCAGGTCAAACTTGACCATTATGGGGCACTATTAAGGAACTAAGTGTTTAGATTTTAACCCGAACCCTTCCAAACACGAACCAATCATCCCCGCAAGTCATAAAATAGTAAAGGATAGGGCGAGGACAACTCTGGACTGCCTCTATCTTCTTGGGATCTACCTTAATACCCTTGCCTGATAAAATATGCCTAAGAATGCCACATCTAACCCAAAACTCGCACTTGGAGAAGTTAGCATATAGTTTCTGTTCCCCCAAGGTCTAAAGCACAACTCTCAAATGTTGCTCATGCTCCTCCATACTACGCGAGTACATCAATATGTCATCAATGAAGACAATGACAAATGAGTCAATATATGGCATGAATACCCGGTTCATCAAATCCATAAACGTTGTCGGGGCATAGGTCAAGCCAAAGAACATCACTAGAAACTCAGAGTGGCCATATCTAGTTTGGAAAGCCATCTTCGGAACATCCGAAGCACAAATCTTCAGCTGATGATACCCCGATCTCAAGTCAATCTTAAAGAACACCCTGGCACCCTTCAACTGGTCAAACAAATCATCAATACGCGACAATAGGTACTTGTTCTTAATGGTAAATTTGTTCAACTGGTGATATCAATGCACATCTGCATACTCCCATCCTTCTTTTTCACGAATAACACCGGTGGACCCCAAGGCGACACACTTGTCCTGACGAACCCCTTTGCTAGAAACTCCTCAAGCTATTCTTTCAACTCATTCAACTTTTTTGAAGCCATGTGGTATGGTGAAATAGAGATAGGCTAGGTACATGGAGCTAACAAAAATCGATATCACGATTATGTGGCATGCCTGGTAAGTTAGAAGGAAATACATCGGTGAACTCCCGCACCACGGGAACTGAATCAATCGTCAGAATCTCTACATCAGTATCCTGAACATAAGCTAGATAAGACAAACAACCCTTCTTGACCATGTGTCGAGCCTTCTGGAAAGAGATAACTCGACTAGATACACTGATAGATGAACCCTTCTACTCCAATCTAGGCAACTCTGGTATCACTAAGGTAACAATCTTGAGATGGCAATCAAGGATGGCATGGTACGAAGACAACCAGTCCATGCCTAGGATGACCTCAAAGTCGGTCATGTTGAGCAACAAAAGAACCGCTCTAGTCTCACAACCATAGAAAGCTATGATACATGACTAGTAAATTTTATCCACAACAACAAAGACGCTCACTGGCATGGACACATATCCAGGAGTAACCAAGCATGATAGTGTTTGATAGAATGCTCAAGTGAGCTAGAATCATGATCGTTTTCCTAATTTTTGGTTCAATTTTGTATATTTCTAAATAGATTGAAGTTGCTAATATTCCGGAACATCTTAGAGTTTTAAGAAGCTCAATTGAGGTATGTTGGCTAAACCCCCTTCTTCTTAGAATCGAATCCCCCGGTGTTCGTGTAATAGGTGTAAGTCCCCAAATTGATCATTATAGAATTGATTGTTCCTAATGTGTTGTATTGAAGGATATATGTTTAATATTTATTCCAAATTCTTCGACATGTCATCTTGCCTTGTGAGGTTGTGTTCAAAATGTGGAATATGTACTAGAAATGCTAAGAACTCATGTCAAAAATTGAATAAAGGTTGTTATGCCAAATTATGTGAAAAGCCTCTATGTGCTTAGGATTCCCAAGTTTACCCATATGCGCACTAATGTCTTACATGATAGGCCTTATTTTTGTTGATGATAATGATATTTGAATGTGAAAAGAGAAACTTAAATTATGCAATACGGCCAAGTGCCAAGAATTACTTTATAATTGATGCCACTTGTGCCAATGTATTGAAAAGATGGGAAGAAAATATGAAGTGAGATGATTGACTGAAAGGGGTGATGTCTCAAATGAGGTGGCCTAGCGGATCGAGCCGTGATCGGATGCCATGCCGCACACATGGTGGTAACTGTGCTGGAAGTGATAATTGAATTGTGGATATGGTTGATGTCTAAAATGAGATGGCCTAGCGGATCGGGTCGAGATCATACTCCGTGTAAGAAAACGGTGGTATTGTGGATTGTGGCATATTGGTACTAAGAAACCACCCAACCTAATAATGTGGAAATTGAGTTGAAAATCTATGTGATCCTTAACTTGATGTTTTAGTGTTATTTGAAGCTTATATTCCATTCTTGATTGTTTTCCCTGTACTACTATTCATTTCATTGAGATAGTGTTTAGTTTACATACTAGTACTATTCGACAGTACTAACGTCCCTATTATCGGGGCCGTTGCATCTTTAAATGGATGCAGGTGGTTTCGTAGCAGACAATGTTGATCACAAATAGTGGTGCATCCTCTTCCCAGCAGACTCGGTGAGCCCCATTTCGTTCTGGGGTCATATGTCGACCTTTTGTTTATATTGTGGTCACTTTTGAGGTATAGCCGGGGCCTTGTTGCCGGCACCATATTTACTCTCTTTTGTATCTTTAGAGGCTCCGTAGCCACTATGTGGGTTGCATATGGGTGTTAGACAGGTCAACGGATTATGTTATGCTTTGGACTCTTGTTCCACTCAATCATAAAAATGTATGTGTTTTGAAACTTAACAATGATGTAACAAAATGAAATGATTTAGTAATGTATATATATGATCTTTTTATTGTCTAATTAATGAAAGCATGTCTTCCCTGGATCATAAGTGAGTCGGGCAGATAGTATCTACCAGTTGAGTGTCGATCGCGCTCCCCGAGGTTAGGGCGTGACAGAAGCCTGGGGAAGAATTTCCTCACATGACCAAGATACCCACACTCGAAGCAACCTCTCGCTGCGGAAGATGACTGACCTTGAGTTTGACCCTGGGAACCTGAACACCCACTGGAAGAACACTGAATAGCTGGTGGACAGTAGGAGCTCTCTGGAATGGCGTTGGAATAAGGCCACATTGGTTGTACACCGGTCTAGCATAATCTCCCAGTGATCTCCCAAGCCTAGGTTCTGCATTTTCAAAGGCATCCTCAATAATTCGGTTGGGATTGAGTCTTCGCTCTCCCTCAATCGTTTAATCAGCAATTCTGCGGGCCGCTTCAACTGCTAATCGAGCTTCCTTTTGCTGAGCTTCCTCTCTGGGAGCTAGGTCTACTGATGCGAGACTAAATTGCATAGTTTAACATATGATATACCTTACATTTTATGCGCATT
>ML365871.1:0-16540 GCA_005239505.1 Nicotiana paniculata
TTACTTCAAGGGGAAGGTGTTAGGCACCCCTCAAAGTCCACAATTGTGGGTCCCGGCCAAACATACTCTGTGAATTCATTCAAGTAGCAAATAAACAGTCTAAGCACACATATGTAAACAAATAAAGGTCTTAACAGATTAGCAGTCCAAGCACACATATGTAAACAAATAAAGGTCTTAATAGATTAGCAGTCCAAGCACACATATGTAAAGGATAAGGGAGGTCCTAAGTTGTTTATCCTATAGGATCATATCTGTGCAATGCCCGGTAATCACTCCTCAATGAGGGGCTACACGTTGCATTAGCTCACAGGTCATCATATCCTTTTCTACCCATTGTCCCACCCCTTAGCAATTATTAAGCGAGTTTTGTTTAACGAGCTCTATGCGTGTTGTTACCCGTCCCTTCTTTGGGGTCCCGGAGGAGTTTAGGACCTCTAGTACACTGGCAGTTCTAGACAAACCCCTATGGTTTTTAAAAAGGAAAAAACTAGGCGACAAGCAAGAACAAGTAGGACTAGCACATAAGTGACAAAAATAGTTAAGATGCTCAGATTCACCTCCACACATAATGCAAATAAACAGTACATCTCAAACCACAAACAAAGGCCGCTTTTTATTAGAGAAAGGATCCTAAGACAGGGTATCTAAGTGAACATTAATATACAGAACATGCAACACTGTGTCATAATGCAATGGCAGGGTCCTAATCAGTTTGCCTACTGATTTTAAGACCTGTAGGACTTTAAGCAGTAAACACAATCAACACGCAATTTCCAGTTTATAAAGATTAATTACCTAAGGCTTGCCTAGGCATGGGACTGTGCAATCACAATTACAAGAGATGTTTATCAGTTTAGAAATCGTTTAACCTAAAAACATGTTGTTCTAAGTGACACGGACTTTTAAAAGGGAATTTGCATCGGCTTATGCTCAGAAAACATACCCCTATATGTGAGACCGTTTTTATGCCTTTTAAGATCGGTGACTTATTTTAATGGAACTAGGCATAATCAAACGAATGCAAGTAGAATTCCTAGAACATGATATCTAAATGCATGCAGGATGATAGCTTCATTAAGACAGTGTTATTAGCCTAACAGCAGGATTTATAAGTGAAAGCACTTATGCAAACTTTAAGCATGGATTAGTAATATGTTGAAACAATAAAACGTGAAGCCCGAAGAACAGGATATCTAATGCATGTTTAGCATGATTTGGATGCAAATGAACACATCAATCCTAAGACATGGCTTCTAATGTGGATTTGCAGAATATAAAGCCTAGGAACATGGTTTCTACACAGTTTTTACCCACAATACCATACGCTACCCTCCCTTTTCACTAATCACCCCAATATCTATTTACAAATTAATTAATACAGACCAATGGCTGAATGAATTACATAAATAAATAAAAAGAGAAGAAGTTAAACTATAGGGAGCCTAAAGTAGGCCCAAATACGACCTGAAGATACCAGGCCTTCAGCAGTCTCAAATGCCAAGGATTTCAGAACCAATTTCATGTCCATGTGTGTCATAGTTCCCTAAGGACCTCAAGGATCCGGGGTAGTGCTCAAACCCATACTTTTCATAACAAGAACTGAGCAAGTGCAGTGTGGAAGGGCCAGCCCCAGTGTGCCAGAGTTCGGAGGAATCTCAAGGATCCCAAGGCAGTACACACACTGGAGGGGTAGAACCTATTGACCTAAGATTGAAGTGAGAGTGCTTGACATAGTTTTGAAAGATTTTTAGTGAGAAAATAGTGTAGAAATAACTCTAGAGTGAAAAGGTTTTCTAAAAATAGGAACTAGTTTAGTAGTAAAATAGTTTGGGAAAAGTACTAAAACACTTTTGAAATCAGAACATAAACCGATTGGTCATAGAACAACCAGATTCAGAAACACTAGGCAAACAGATTCTACACAGGGATAAAGGGGTTTGGGACACATAAAATACACATTAAGGAACACATGAACAGGTTACAGGGAGGCATATAGACAACAAATGCATGGAACACTTAGGAGTTTTTATAGAATTAACAGGTTAGTCATGATAGTAGGTAATTAGGGACATAGAGCAAGGATGCAGTAAAGCCATGTTGAAAGCGATGGGGTACTGGACAGAATTAGACACACAATTAAGGTAAATCGAATACCCTAAGAGACTAGATGACTTAAGATGATCTCTTTAGTGAAGAGGAATAGACAGGGACTGAATAAACATGCAAGACAAGCATCAAATAGGCAATTACAGTTTGGACATGCTAATTACACACTTGTCACGACCCCAAATCCCAGCCAGTCGTGATGGCGCCTATCATGGAACTAGGCCAGCCAAAACTTCACTCAAATCATAATTAACTTGCGTTTACATCTTTACTATACTGATTTTCCATAAAGGTTCCTTTAAACATTTATAAAAACAGTCAAAACTATACTGAATAATAAATACAACCCCCGAGAACCCGGAGTCACTGGTCATGAGCATCTACATAAATATACAACTCAACGAAAATAAATTCTATAATTTTAAACAAGAGAGGGAGCAGGACTGCGGACGCATGCAGCCACCTCGCAAACTTCCGAGAATCTCTGGAAACAGATAGTCAGCTCATCCTGCCCTAACAGCTGAATCTGCACACAAGGTGCAGGGAGTAATATGAGTACGCCAACTCAGTAGTAATGAAAATAAATCAGGTCTGAGCAGCAAGAAACACATAAAAATCAATATCATCAAATCACAAGAGGCACAACCTTTCTTTCCAACAGTATACCATAGATATGTGAAATCATCATGCCTTAAAATCATCTTCAGAAAAATCCTTTAATGAATGCATATGTTTAACAACTTCAAACCGAAAGATTTAGTATACAAATGAAAGTAGTAAAATCATAAGTAGCCCCTCGGTAAAAAACATGTATCAAATCAGCCCATCGGGCATGCCTCACAGTCACACAGCACCTCACAATCACTCGTGCCTCCCAATCGCTCGTCACTCGGCCTCCCATTACTCGTCACTCGGCACTCGGTGCGCTCACTGGGGGTGTGTACAGACTCTAGAGGGGCTCCTTCTGCCCAAGCGCTAATATCACTCAGCACCCCACCATCACTCTTGGCCCTCGGCCACACTCAGCAGAACCACTCAAAAGCCCCTCGGGCGAATTAGTAAAACAGGGTACTCGACCCAAAACATCAGTTTAAATCTCAAAGTGGTGTAAATCATGTTGAGTTTCAAAAAATAGTATGCACAATGATGTTGCATGAAATCATCAACAAATAGTGAGGAGAAACAGCAGTAAAAAGCCCCCAAGGGGTCTAAACAGATCGGCACGAGGCCCCAAACACGGCTTATAGCCCAAATATTTCATAAATCTTTAGAACATAATTTAACATAAGGTTTGAGTAAATATGCAACTCATTAGTTGCCGCGGAGAGGACCTAGCCCAATCCAAAAATCAGTATGCACCACAAACTCGTCATCCGACTTGTGCGCCATTCTAAAATCAGTGAGAAAATAATGCAGTCCGGGGTTCCATACCCTAAGGACAAGATTTATAACCATCACTTACCTCCGCCGGGCCACAACACTAATTCGCGATGCTCTTTCCCCTCAAATTGGCTCCTGATTGCTCTGAATCTAGCCAAAACCAGTTAACATCATAAATATATACTCAAGGAACAGAACCCAATTGAAAATTATCAATTTATACAAGAATCTCGAAATTCGGCCAAACCTGATCCCCATGCCCACATCTCGGAATCCGATAACATTTACATCACAAGAACCCTTATCCTCCCACGAGACTGTACATACCAAGAACATCAAAATCAGACCACAATTGCCCACTAAAATTGCCAAAAGAAATTCCCAACTCTTTCCTCTCATTTTCCAAACTTTTCTTACTTTAATCCTTCAAATACAAGACAAATACGAATCTAAATAGCATAGAAATGATAATAACCCGAGAACTTACCTTTCCCGAAGAATCACGAATCCCCTATCCAAATCGCCTTCAAAGTCCTCCCGCATGCAAAATGGTGAAAAATAAGAAATTTTCGCGGAGGGCCCCTTTTATACTGTTTCTACCAGTCATTTTCGCTCTTGCGAACCATTAGCCGCACCTGCGACTTCGCATGTGCGATGCTCCTTCCGCACCTGCGATCTCCCCTGGGGTCTCCCAATTCCGCTCCTGCAACATCGCAGGTGCGACAAATTCCTCGCACTTGCGGACCACTCCCCACTCAGCCAAATCTCGCACCTACAGAGCCCAGTCCGCTCCTGCGGAACCGCACCTATGGCTCCCTTTCCGCAAGTGCGAAAACACCGGCAACAACAACCTGCAGATTTACCAAAGTCACTCCAAACTTCCCGTTAACCACCCAAAACCATCCCGAGCCCCTCGGGACCCCAACCAAGTTTACCAACACATCATAAATGATTACTCAAACTTAGTCGAGCCTTCAAAGCACCAAAAACAACACGAAAACACCAAAATCACATCAAATTCAAGCCTATGAACTTTGAAACTTCCAAATTTCGCCAACTACGCTGAAACCAACCAAAACACCTCCGATTGACCTGAAATTTTGCACACATACTCAAAATGACATTCCAGACCTATTCCAACTTCCGGAATTCCATTCCGATCTCGATATCCTGTTTTCCACTGCCGACCGGAAATCGCCAAAAACTTTCGCCAATTCAAGCCTAATTCTACACCGGACATCACAAAAATATTCTGAACACACTCCTAAGTCCCAAATCACCTAATGAAGCTATCCGAGCCATAAAATCCGCATTCCGAGGTCGTTCACCAATAAGTCAACTCTTAGTTGACTTTCTCAACTATTAGGCTACTTTAAGAGACTAAATGCCTCAATTCTCATCATGACAATTCTGAACCCGAATCAACCGACGCAACGCACATAAATGAAGCTGAGCCACCTAAAAAGAAGCAGAAATGGGGGAAACGAGGCTAAACTCTCGGAACTACCGGCGGGGTCGTTACAACACTGAACAAAACAGGATTTAGACATTCTAAGCAAAGCAGTAAACAGGAACTGGGATTGAATTCATAACTAATGAACTAGTGCAGGAATGACTAATTAAGGGAATAAACAAGGAAATAATCAAGAATTATGCTCATGAATTTTTAACAGAGTGAATCAGTCAATCAAAATTTCAAAGTAATACTGATTTTTTGGGAGAAAGATATCAACTTCCACAAATAGAGAATGAGCTAAGTAAAACTTCAGAAACACATAGAAGTTAGTCCGGAAATCGACTCAGAAACCCTAATAGAGATGAATTAGGGTAAAAATCATAAGACGTTGAATTAGACTAAGAAGAAATCATGAAAGTCAAAGCACGAAAAGAAACAATGCCACAAGTAACATGGAAAACCCAGAATCGAAGCAAAATATAAAAAAATTGGAGTTTTAACATAAATCGACTAGGGTTTAGGCAAACTCAACATAAATCGATCAGAAGCACATAAGAATAGAAGATTAAACATTCAAAATTAGAAAACTTTTGGAGAAGATGATTTTCAGTAAACCCTAATTTTAGGAAAACGAAAAATCACTTGAAAAACCAGAAAACTTTCAAGGAAACATGTGAGATAGGTTCGATTCATCTCAAATCTGTACAGATCTGAGAAGATCGAAGATAGAAATTAGGGTTTTGATAAAATAGCATAGAGACGAAGACGAAGCTTAGAAATCCATATGTTTAGGCAAAAGTAAGAAGATCTTACTAGAGATCGAACAAGAACGGCCTGAAACAGGAAAGCAAAAGCCAAAGTCATAAGTGGACTGACCCTGGTCCCTTGAGGACTTTAGAGACAAGTAATACCAACATAAGAGAGCCATGAGAGGCCTGATGTTGGTGAGGAATCACCATGGTTGACGATGGAGAGTGACGGTGAGGTGAGATTAGGGTTAGGCAGAGAGGATTTGGAGAGGAGAGTGAAGTGTGACGGCGGAGAGAGTGAGAGAATGAGGGGTTTGGGGAAGGGGTCATTTGGGTTTAATTGAGGTAGGGGATCTGGACCGTTGACCAAAATGATCAACGGTCAGGATTGGACGGGGTATTGGGTCGGGCAGGTTAATGTTTGGGCCTGGGGGTCTTGGGCTAGTTCATAAGGTATTTGGGATGGTTATATAGACTATAATTGAAATAAAATGGGGCTATTTGTTAAATACCAAAATAATTTAATTAAAATAATTTGATGAAGTAATTACTAATTATAAAATGAATTTAATGCATAGAAATATTTCAAAAATGATTATTTGGTATTTCAAGATGCAAAAGACTAATTTCTAGTAAAAAATAGTACAAAATTATATGCATGGGCTATAATTGCAAAGTTATTGTAATTATAGCCAAAAAGTGCCAATTTGGCTATTTATAAAATAATTTGGACTTAATAAGACTGTACATAGTAATATTAAATCAAGAAAATATTTGAAATCATTTGTGATGCAATTTTGTAATTTATTTATTGGAATAAAATACTGGGCAAATTAATAAAATATGTAAAAAATTGTGAAAAAATACCAATTGATGCTAATGCATGATTTTGAAGACATATATGCATTTTGAAATATTTTTTAGGAAAAATTGGGTATCAGCAGTTACTGGAAGGGGAACAACAGATTGAAGCATTATATTGCAACTTTCTTGACTCCTACACAACAGGAGATGCTGAATAATGGTATATTTCGGTATATTATGGCTATGGAGAATTTCCATTGTAGCATGAAGTTGGTTCATTGTTTGATTCTTTATCTCTTATTCACCAATGATCGAGACTCCATTAGTTTCAAGATTTTTGGCCATAATGTGTCGTTCAGTCTTGAAGACTTTCATATTATGTGCGGTTTGAGGATCATATCACATAATGTTGAAAACCCAGTTAAACAAGAGAGCAAGATTCTGAAGCACTATTTTGGCAAGTCTAAGGGTATAACCTTGAAGGACATTCGAGATTATATGACCTGGAATAAAGTTCAAAAGGATGACGTGAATTTCAAACACGTATGCGAGAGTGATGAAAATGATGTGAAGCTTATGGAAATTCTTGTTGTGGAGTCTGTTTTGTTTGGAAAAAAGTATAAATCAATTGTGTTGTTGGAGTATGCAGATATTGTTGAGGACGATAGGGCTTGTGTTGATTATCCTTGGGGTAATGCATCTTATAAGAAGCTCATTACCTCAATGAAACATGCTTTGGACAACCAATACAAAAGTAATACAACTGAGTATACTATAGATGGATTTCCATATCCACTATGTGTTTGGTTCTATGAGCGTTTTCCAGATATTCGGAAGAAGTATTTAAAAGAGGAAGACTTCCTTGATGCCCCTCAGGTTCCCAGGATGTTACGCTATGTATCTTTGGGAGAGCCCAAATATAATAAACTTTATGATGATTACTTCAGCAATCATGGTGTAAGTTAATATTTTTTTTTTCTGTAGTTGTGTTAATATGTTGATGTATCAGTTTTATTTATTTTCATAACATATTTGTTTGTATTAATCAGAAATATCGGACATTTAGGACAGTTATTATAATTCCTATCGAAGAGGAATTGAATTCAATGACTTTAATTGGACAATTACCATGCAGCCAGATTCGTTCAAAGGTACTGAATCTGATTCCATCAACTGATGAATCATCACGTAGTCAGAGTCGATCAAAAGAAGGCAATCAAACTCCTGTAATTGGTGAATCATCCCGTAGTCGGAGTCTATCAAAAGAAGCCAATCGAACTCCTGAAGAACATGCACCGAGTTGTGCTTTGGGTAGTGATATTGCACAAGGCAATGTGTGAGGCGATGGAGATAATGAACCTATTGGTACTGAAGAACTGACACCGAGTGATGTGTGTACCACTATTGGAAAAGACAATCTGTTTGCGGGCGCACTAGCTATTTGCCAAGAAATTTTAGGTGTCCAGACACAGGAAGTTTATAATACAGGTATAAATATTCTCTATGTTATATATATGTATATATATATATATATATCATTGATCCCTCCTCCCTCTTTATGAATATGCAGTGGAAGTTGACAATAGTGGTGCTTCAATTGATACAACTCAAAAACTCTTTGTTGATGTTGCATTGCATGAAGATAGAGTTGAGCAAATCCTTACAGAGAATACTCAAATGCTCCTCAACGTCGTTGCTGCACAATTCAATGAAGCTGGAGCTGCTAAGATCTACAAAGGCATGCAGTCTGGCGAAACCGCAGTGGAAGATAAATGTCAAGGTATTCTATAGATCCTAGATTTATTACATTTGATCCAAGTATATATTTTCAGTTTGAAATTTTACGTACTTTCTTTTCCTTTTTTATGATTTTTGATGATTATTCAGAACGACGCAATGCAGCTTAAAAAGAAATTGGTGAGATCATTCGGCTATATGAAAAAGGAGAAATACATCTATTCACACTTGTTGGCTCACAGACAAGTGTGAAGTGTGTTTGTATTATTTTTAAAATTTAGTCAGTATTATTGAGTATATTTTTTTTTGCATGAAGATATAGGCGTATCTGAAGGTAATGGAAGTGGATCCGTTGGAATACAAACACCATCTATGTCACAACACTTAGACCAGGTAGTTATTTTCTGCAATTCGATTACAAGGTGTTTTTTTTGTCTAATGTATGTTTTATATCAGTTGTATTTTATGTAAATATTTTCCTTGCTTTTGCAAATCTCATCTTATGCATCACAACTTCTTCCAAATACTAAGAGAAGGAAGATTTCTAGTTCTCTTAATGTTATGAGTGACACCGGTGATATCCCTAACTTCAAGATATGTTCATTTTCGCTGGTTAGTACAGAAGGGACTGGTTCAGAAGGTGATTCTGCTGCTATTGTTGTTGGTGAAGATACACAAGAACATCGTGAACAACAGGGAGTTGGTCAAGTAACTGCCGCCATGGTTGTGGATTTTCCCCTGTTGCTGAACCGCAGCAGTTAGTTGTGACGGAACAACAGGAAGAGCAAGCAAAAAGAAAAATAGTTAAAACAGGGAAAAGGATTCATATGGAGAGTATTTGGTTGAAATCTCTTTACATCATTCCTAAACAAAAGCGAAGGGGGAAAGATTGGAAAGTAGGAAAGACTACACGAAGGTGTCCCTTCCATTATGTTAATCAAGACAGTGGATTGATGCAAAGATTCACAGACTGGTTGAAGATGAATGCCAGTGAATATAATTTCAAGCCATTCAGATTAGCTGGAATTGATATTCCAAAGTCATTCTTTACTGAGCTTGTGGATCCTACCTCTGATCTTTCGGATGAAGTAAGTTATTAAGTTTGTTTTTTGAATTGGTTTTCAACTGTATTTCAAAACTTCAGGTTATGTTTGTTTTTTAAAGTTTTAAGTTTTTTAGATCATTTTCTAAAACTTCAGGCTAAACTTGCTGAGATTTTTGACTGCATTCTCTAGTTTTAATTTGAAGTTTTTTTTCTAAACTTTTAAATCAAACATGCTGAAGTTTTTTAGGTTGTTTGCTAAAACTTCAGACTAAACTTGCTGAAGTTTTGACATGCAGTCTCTAGTTTTGTAATGTGTTTTTTTTAAACTTCATACTTATCCATGCTGAAGTTTTCATTTTGGCATATATTTTCTTTTGTTGTTGTTCATTTGCAGCATATTGAAGTGGGCGTATATTTCTTGCGCAAGAAATATTGCTATCACCTTCCAAGTTATCCAAAATCAAGATGTGTAGTAACAAATTTAATTTTTGATCAATATATGACTAAGTTGACTAGTGTTCATCCTCAGATGAACAGAAGGAGAAAATTAGAATAAGGAAGGAAAAGAGAACGGAGGATAGAAAAAATGAAAGGGAAAAAGATCAAATCAAAGAGAAAGAGGATTTCCAAAAAACAGGAATGTGAGGATGATGAAGAAGAAGAAGTGGAGATTGAAGATCTTAACGAGTTTACTTGGCTCATTGAAGAATCAACTGGTGAAAAGGTCGCCAACTACGTAAGAGGCATTGGCCTTTCATGTGGTATCACATGGGCATCTGCCGAAAAAGTATTCTTTCTATTTCGACTTAAGCCAAGGACGGGCCAGAGATCTACGCACTACTTTCTTGGAATTCTGCACTTTGAGAAAAAAATTATATATGTGTATGATTCCATGAGCAATAAACCATATGATCATTCGGTTGAACATGTCCAAAATTATGCCCGTTTGAACCCACACTGTCTCAAATGCTTGGACTTTGGCACACACAATAAAATATATAGGGAAAATCCTGTGGAAAAAATTGCTATTAAGTGGATGAACACACCCCTACAGGATAACAAGTACGAGTTTGGCATATGTTTTACCATGAATCTTATGTTTATTATTTTTTCTTGTGTTAACTAATCTTCAACTTTTTTTTCATGTTCTTTTTGTAGTGTTGATTGTGGTATATTTGCTCTTAGGTTCCTTGATATGCGGTTGAAGCAATAAGAAGTCTCCAAATTCAATCAAATTCATGCGTTGACATTGAAGAGAGAATTGACTGCAAATTTTTGGGCTCATGAAAAGTGGAAACAAGATAGCGGTTATGAAACTCCAGAAGAGCAACTAGGACATGACTATGGAGAATATGAAGAGACTCTGTGTGAATTTTTTCAATAGAGAATAACTTGTAAATGAAATCAATTTTTTGTTCTATTTCAATAGGAAAACTCCAGCAGGTTTGTCCTGAAGTTTTTACAAATGAACTAAACAACTTCAGCATCTTTTGCTGAAGTTTTCAAAAAAAGCTCATGGAAAAAGCATTGTTTATACTGCAAGACAAAGACTTCAGCGTTTTGGTGTGAAGGTTTAGCAAATTATGTAAAAACTCAGTTTGTTTAGTAAATTTAACTTTAACATGCATTAAATAAAATTCACTAGGAAATTATAAAGTGCAGGGGGAAAACTTCAGTAGTTTTGTCCTGAAGATTTTACAAATGAACTAAACAACTTCAGCATCTTCTGCTGAAGTTTTTGAAAAAGCTTTATGACAAAACTATTGAATCCAGGACAAAACTTCATCATTATTAGCAAATGAACTAAAAAATTTCAGCATCTTCTGCTGAAGTTTTTGAAAAAACTCATGACAAAAACTTCAGCATATTTACTAGCTACTTTTGTCTTTTATCACCTACTTCATCTTACATTTAAATTTGTCTGACCATATAGTAATGTAACTTCAGCCTAATAAGTTCAGAATTTGCATTTATTACTTATAAATGCAAACTGTGGACTTATTAGGCTGAAGTTACCATTCTTTTTGCATTTACCACCTACTTGTTTTATCACCTACTTATCTTGTTATATTCAATTTCTCTGAACGTAAAATAGTAAACAGACCTGAAAAGTTACTTTCATTTATAGATATTAAATTGATTAGGTGTACTCTTTGGCTATATTAACAATCTCTTCACTTGAGAATTTCAGAGTCATCCATAGACTTCTATCATATTTCTTTAAATTTATATTCAAAGAAAAATAAGAAAATGTTGGCAAAGAGATGCTTATTGGGTGTAGCTGGGAATTTGTGGGAAGTAAAGATAATGAAGGAAAAGTCCAAATACTTCATATGTGAAGGGGAGTGGCCACAGTTTGTGGTGCATCACAAACTCGAGCGATGGGGCATTTTTCTCTTTTTACTCGTTGATAAATCTAACTTTCACGTCCTGCCCTACACCCAGAAATGCCGTATAAACTTTCGTGATCCATAGTAAAAAGAGAAAAATGTCCCGGAGCTCGAGTTTGTGATGCACCACAAACGGTGGCCATTCTCCTTCACATATGAAGTATTTGGACTTTTCCTTCATTATCTTTTCTTCCCACGAATTCACAGCTGCACACCAGTAAGCATGTCTTTGTCAACATTTTCTTGTTTTCTCTTATGAAAGAAGACGACAGTTCCTAAAAAAATCATATTAGCAAAGTTCAGTTGGAAGAGAATTTTAGAGTTCAATAACCAAAGACATTCGTTGACATTCAGGAGAGAATTGATTGCAAATCTTTGGGCTCATGGAAAGTGAAAACAAGATAGCGATTATGAAACTCCAGAAGAGCAACTAGGACATGACTATGGAGAATATGAAGAGACTCTCTGATGACCCAAAGAGTCATTTTACGAATTTAGACTCTATTCTAGGCTTATTAGCCTTAAAAAGACTAATTTTAATTACTTCGAGTTGTGTGAACAGTCCGAGCTTGAATCCGGAAAGTTTTTATGTGAAAATATGAGAAATAGAAATTTCTAGAGTTAAAATTTGGTTTTAGTTGACTTTGGTCAACATTTTGAGTCAACGGACCCAGATCTGTGTTCCGACGATCTCGGGAGGTCCGTAGTAAAATATGGGACTTGAGCGTATGCCCGGAATTGAATTCCGAGGTCCTTAGCCTTAGAAAATTTTTGAATAAAATTATTGTGCTGGTTTTTACAGGAAATAAAGAAATGAAATAATGTTTGAAATTATTGGTATCGGGCCCGTATTTTGATTCCGGAGCTCGGAACAAGTTTGTTGTGATATTTAAGTCTTATCTGTGAAATTTGATGAGAATCGGAGTTGAATTGACGTGATTTGGATTTCCGGTTGAAAAGTTAGAAATTTGAGTGTTCTTGAGGAAATCTTGAGTTTTGAGGTTAAATTTGTAATTTATGATGTTATTTTGATGATTTGGTCGCACGAGCAAGTCCATATGATATTTTTAGAATTGCGTGCATATTTGGTTTGGAGCCCCGAGGGCTCGGGTGATTTTCCGGTAGGCTACGAAGTGTTTTTACTTAGAAAAATTTCACTCAGCTGATATCTGGTGTTGACAGGCCTCTGATCTCGCAATTGCGAAGTCCTTGGCCAGCCTCTGATCTCGCAAATGCGAGACTCTGGTCGTAAATGCGGAATCCTCGGAAGTCGCAAATGCGACAATTTCATCGCATTTGCGATGGTTGCTGGAATTTGAAGGGTTCGCACCTGATCGCAAATGCGAGATCCGCAACCTGTTAAAACAGATTTTAGACGGGATTTTCACCTCTTTTTCAATTCTCTCCAACCTTAAACCTCTATAGGCAATTTTCCAAAGACCCAAACTTCTCCAAATTATTGGTAAGTGATCTCTAACTAATTCCTTTCAATTCTTAACAACTTTTAATAAGATTTCAACCAAAAATCTAGAGTTTTCATGGTAAAAATTGGAATTTTTGGGTAGAACTTAGGAATTTCAAAAATTGGGAATTTAGACCTCGAATTGAGATCGGATTCCAAAACCAATTGTTTATCCGGGCTCGGGGGAAAATGGGTAAAGGGACTTTGGTCCGAACCTCGAGTTTAGACCAAGCGGGCTCGGGGTCGATTTTCATATTTTGATAACATAACAAAACCATAGTTTTTCGTTAAAGTTAATACCTTTAGCAATAATTAATGATATTGAACCCAATTGTGATTAGATTCGAGTGAGTTGAAGCCCAATTCTAAAGGAAAAGTAGTGCTTGAGCAGTGAGTGGCTTGTGAATTCGAGGTAAGTGTTGTGTCTAACTTTAGCTTGAGGGAATAGGTATTGTGTGACTACTTGTTACCTATTTTGTTGCTAAATCCAATGTATAGGTGAGGTGACGAGTACCTATACGTTGTGAACATGTGAGTGAAAGTAAATTCTTGTTATTTTGGTAGTTGTAAAGCCTATTACTTGTGATTATCATTGTTGTTGAAATGTTTGAAGTTTGGTCTCCGGTTCCACCATGATGGATATATTGTGAACACTGAGTTGAGATTTAAATAACAAATGACGCTGGAAACTATGTTGGAACACTGATTTCTTGTGAAATCCCTTGTGAATATTGAATTGAGAGTAAAATGATAAATGATAATAGAAACTATGATGAAATATCGATTTCCTGTGAAAACCCTCTTTGTACGTTGTTAATGATTCTGTGATTGATAAGGAGGAGTTAAAGCACGAAGGTTGATGCCTTGCATGATCTAAATATATTATATTGTGAGGAAGGGTGTAAAGCACGAAGGGTGATGTCGTGCCTGAATGAAATATATTGTGACAATAAAAGCACGAAGGGTGATGCCGTGCCTGAATGAAATACATTGCGAGAGTAAAAGCACGAAGGGTGATGCCGTGTATGCTTATTTAAGATATGGGGAGGATGAGAGTAAAAGCACGAAGGGTGGTGCCGTGCGAGTTCCTTTTCTATTCTTATTGCTTTAAATTATTATTGATTACTGTTTATTGATATCTTGTTATTTTTCTCACTCCTTATGTTAAATTCCCCATAGCATGATCCCTTCCCATTATTGGATATAATGTTAACACTTTAATTGCTATTGTCGCTGCTAGTATGTTTATACATGTCCAGGTTTTATGTGGTGTCCTGTCCTAGCCTCGTCACTATTTCGCCGAGGTTAGGCTCGACACTTATTCAGTACATGGGGTCTGTTGTACTGATACTACACTCTGCACTTCTTGTGCAGATCCAGGTACCGGTCAAAGCTAGGTGAAAGTAGTTGCTGATTCTATACGCGCAGAGACACGAGGTAGAGCTGCTGACGTCCGCTGATTCCTGGAGTCTTCCCTTATCTATTTAGATTGCTGTCTTATTTTGTTCAAAACAGAAACATATTTCTTTCAGCCCAATTATTTGTATTACTCTTTAGTAGTTCGTGGATTGTGACACCAGACTCTAGGTAGTTGTGTAGTTAGTATTAGTTCGTGGCTCATTATTGCTATTTCGAATATTATTCTGGTATTATTTTTGGGCAATAGTAGTTTTCGTATTTACTTTAAATTGTTTTATTATGGTGAAGTAAATTTTTGAAAAGGAAACAATTAGTTGAATTTCTAACATTGGCTTGTCTAGCAAGTATGGTTTTAGGCGCCATCACGATCCCGCGGGTGGGAAATTTGGGTTGTGACAAGTTGGTATTAGAGCGTTAGGTTGCCTAGGTCTCACAATTCACGAACAAGCTTAATAGAGTCTGAGGGATTGGTACGGAGACGTGTGTACTTATCTCTCAGAGGCTTGAAGTTAGGAACAAACTCATTTTATTTCTACTCTGTCGTGCGATTCTAAATACTGATTAAACTCTTCTATTCTCTCGCAGATAGCGAGGACACGTGCTTTATGTTCCGCTGACCAACAATCTGGTCCTCTAGCTTAATGTTGTAATCTGGGCCGGGCCCAGGCCAAACGGGCCGGGCTAAATGGGTCCGGATTCTGGCGGACTTGGGTCAGGCGGGCCCGGGTCAAACAATCCTAATGGGTGGAATCGACCCACTGTGGGCCTAAGCCCACATGGGCCCGGGCTAAGTCGGTCGGGCCCACGAGTCCAAACGGGCCTAAACGATCCGGGCTATTTTTTTTAAATTTTTTTTGTCTAAGGCAATTTCTTTTAAATCTTGTGTCATAAATCTTGTAATTCAAATTTAAACACAAAAATAATAAAGAGATATTCAAAAGTGAGGGTTGTAAATTCTTCTAATATAATGGACAAAGTGAGGGTTAGAGGGAAAACTATATGGTAAGCACATAACAGTAACCATTTTTGCCAATTCTTCACGATCTTTATTTGGATCGTAATATAAAATGCCACCGGTAACAGTGTNCTTCATTATGTGTCTGGTCAAACTACCCGTACCGCAACGGTCTTCAGTAAATTTATGAGACATCAAGACCCCACAAGTTTTACACTTAGCCTTATTTTGATCTCTTAGTTGAGTAAAAAGGTGCCAAACAAGAGATGTTTCAGACCGTTTAGAAAGTTGTCTATTAAAAGTAGGGATTACTACAGGAGGGTCATCCAGGGCATCATTTGGATTATTATCAGTTTAGTTAGCAATAGGACTAGTAGGTGTATCATCTAAATCCGGTTGCGTTTCATCTAAATCAACATTTTCCTCTGGAATACTGATATTTAGCTTAAAGTGTATATATTCTATGTATATCGCCTCATATTTTACTTTTGTTTCGTGAGTTTTAGATGATAAATATGATGATTTATATTAATTTGAAGTGTTTTTATGTGTAGGAATAATTCGAGATCAATCGGGGGCGAAACGCGCGAAATCAGAGCAAAAACGGACGAAATCAGAAAAACCGGGATTTGGGCGCCACATGCAGCGCTGGGCGCCACCTGTGGCGCTGGAGGTAGTGAGTATTTTATGGGCAGTGCCCTAGTGGGTACTGGGCGCTGGCCAAGGCGCCAGTTACGGGGAATTTTCCTGGTTTGCCCGGGACAAGGTTATTTCGGCCCAAACCCTACCCAACGCGTATAAAAGGAATTCTAAGCTTAATTTTGGGTTTTTGGAGGCCAATTTGGAGAGAAAATACACACGGGATCATTAGGGAGCAAATGATTTCTCAGTTCTTTTTCTTATTCTAGTATTTTCAATATATACAACACTTATGAAATTGTGTTATTTTAGAATGAGTGGCTAAACACCCATTGTTCTGGGGTTGTGGTTTAGCCATGGATATTGTTATTCGACATTAATTTAACCTTGAATAT
>ML365875.1:0-22201 GCA_005239505.1 Nicotiana paniculata
GATTTGTTTTTGAGCTGCCATCCGTATCAATGCTGCTTCTCTCCGTGGTTCGAGCAAGTCCAGATTGGTCCTCAATTCTTCGTCGTTTGCTTCCTGCATGGATGTTGCGAACCTTATGCTTGGTTCGCCAATCTCCACATGTATTAAGGCTTCTGAGCCATAGACAAGTGCGAAC
Organism: Nicotiana paniculata; assembly: GCA_005239505.1. Taxonomy (NCBI): domain Eukaryota; kingdom Viridiplantae; phylum Streptophyta; class Magnoliopsida; order Solanales; family Solanaceae; genus Nicotiana; species Nicotiana paniculata. The sequence goes on from ML365875.1 coordinate 176, forward strand.
GGGGTTTCCCCCGTGGCTGTTTTTGAAGTTGTTCTGTATGCCCATAGTATCGCTGGTAACTCATCAGGCTAGTTTGGCTTTATCCAGCCGCTTCTTTAGATTGTTAATTATGACCTTATTCATTGACTCAGCTTGATCATTATCCACGGGTGGTATGGTGTTGAAGTGATCCACTTTATTTGCCAGCTTTCAAAGAATTCTGTGATTTGCGAGCCTATGAATTGTGGGCCATTATCGCACACGATCTCCTTTGGTATCCCAAAGAGGCATATTATGTTTCGCCATAAGAAGCTTTTAACTTCCTTTTCTCGCACTTGTTTGAATGCTTCTGCCTCTACCCATTTTGTAAAATATTCGGTTAACATGAGCAAAAACCGTACCTGTCCTTTAGTTGTGGGAAGAGGTCCCACTATGTCCATACCCCATTTCATTAAAGTCCATGGGGATACTATTGGATGCAATAATTATGCTGGTCGATGCATGTTATTGGCAAACCTTTAGCACCTGTCGCATTTGGATACGAATTTATCGGCTTTTTCTTCCATCTTAGGCCAATAGTATCCAGCTCTAATTAGGGTTTTCACTAAGGATCTCGCCCCTGAGTGATTTCCACAGTGTCCTTCGTGGACTTCTTTCATCACAAATTCTATTTGGTTAGGTCCGAGGCATTTAGCTAGGGGTCCTCCGAACATCTTGCAATAAAGCGAGTTGCAAATAAGGTAGTACCGTGCAGCTTTGCGGTGAAGTGCTTGAGCTGCTTTCCTGTCTTCAGGTACGGTGCCATTCTGCAAAAAATTAAGAATTTCGTTTCTCCATTCCTAGGTTAAGTTGTTGAAAGTTACCGCATTCTTGTCCTGGTCGATCATTGAGTGGAATAGTTAGACGACAATTGCATTGTCTTTGTTTGTTACTTCCGTGACTACTGTGAGGTTAGCTAATGCATCTGCTTATGCATTTTCCTCTCAAGGTATTTGCATTACCTTCCATATTTTGAATTGTCTCACGAGTTCTCGTGCTTTTTCAAGATACTGTTGCATTCGAGTCTCTCGAGCGATGTAAGTCCCCTGCATCTGATTTACTACCAGTTGGGAGTCACTGTTGATCACGATTTGCTCGATTGAGAGTTCTCGTGCTAGTTCAAGCCCTGCAATAACAGCTTCGTACTCTGCTTCATTGTTAGTTATAGAATAACACTTGATAGCTTGCCGTGTCTTTTCACCCGTGGGTGATATTAAGACTATGCCTAAGCCGGCACCTTTTATATTTGAGGAGCCATCGGTGAATAGGATCTATAGGCCTGGATTAGCACCGTTAAAAAGCCGTAACTCTTTTTCTACTTCAGGGATAATTCTATTACTAAAGTCAGCAACAAAATCAGCTAGTATCTGAGACTTAATTGCAGTCCTAGGCTGATAGATTATTTCATGCTCACTTAATTCTATGGCCCACTTGACTAATCTTCCTGACAATTCGTGTTTATGCATAATACTTCTTAAAGGATATGAAGTCACGACAGTGATTGGGTGACATTGAAAATATGGTCGTAATTTTTCTAGATGCCATTATTAAAGATAAGGCTAATTTTTCCAGATGTGGGTATCTAGTTTCAGCATCTAGCAAAGTTTTACTTACATAGTAGATAGGTGATTGCTTACCTTTTTCTTCTCTTACCAATACTGCACTTACAGCAATTTCTGAAACAGCTAGGTAGATGTACAATCTTTCCCCTTCTTTTGGCTTTGAAAGCAGTGGTGGTTTCGATAGATAAATCTTCAGATTCTTGAGGGCTTGCTGACATTCTTCAGTCCATTCGAACTGATTCTGCTTTTTGAGAACTGAGAAGAATTTAAAACTTTTTTCGGAAGACTTAGAAATAAATCTTCCCAAAGCTGCTATTCTCCCTGTTAGTCTTTGAACTTCTTTTTTATTTGTTAAAATATCAGGTATTTCTTCTATAGCTTTAATTTGAGCGGGGTTTACCTCTATTCCTCTGTTCGATACAAGGAAACCCAAAAACTTACCTGATTGCACTCCAAAAGTGCATTTTTCTGGATTTAGCTTCATATTATATCTGCGTAAAATATCAAAAGTAGTAGAGAGATGCTGGAAATGNCTCATCTGAGGGATCCATTTTAATCTGATTATAACCAGAATATGCATCTAAAAAGCTTAATAATTCATGACCTGTAGTGGCATCAATCATTTGATCTATATGTGGTAATGGGAATGAATCTTTGGTGCACGCTTTATTTAAGTGAGTATAATCTACACATACTCTCTATTTTACATTCTTTTTAGGTACTACCACGGTGTTAGCTAGCAGTTAGGGTACGTTACCTCTCGTATCGAACCAGTCTTCAAGAGTTTATGTACCTCTTCGTCAATCACTTGGTTCTTGAATGGTCCTTGCTTTCTTTTCTTCTGCTTAATAGGTACGAAGGATGGATCTTCATTTAGTTTATGAGTCATCACTTCTAGTGGGATGCCTGTCATATATGAGTGGGACCATGCAAAGCAGTCAACATTAGCCTTTAAATAATCAATTAACTTACCTCTTCGACCGGGGCCCAGCCTCGTGCCTATATACACTTTCTGTTCAGGATTTTGTTCAGATAATGGAACAGCTTCGAGCTCTTCCGTAGTTGTTTTGATGTGCTCGTATTCCTCCGGTTCATGAATGACATCCGGTCTGGAATCTGCATCCGTGTGGTCTAATGCACCTTCTGTGGTAACTTGATTCACCTTCTCGTAAGTATTTTCTTTGGTACTTGTTTCAGCAATAATACCTTTCGTACCTATTTGGGTAGTAATTTCTTCCATGCCTGTTTGGGCGGTGTTACCCGCTTGGGAGATTCCCTTATCTTGTGATTTTTCCACATCTATTTTTTTGTTGTAGTGTACCACGGAGTTTATATTTCTTGCGGTTTGCTGATCGCCTCTAATTTACTGAATCCCCCATTTAGAGGGGAATTTAATTACTTGATGCAAGGTGGAGGGTATTGCTTTCATGTCGTGGATCCATGGCCTTCCCATGAATACGTTATAAGCCATGTCAGTAGCGATGACTTGGAACCTGGTTCTTTTGATCACCCCCTCAGCATAAGTGCTAAGCTCAATTTCTCCTTTTGTTATAACCGTAGAGTTATCAAACCCTGATATGGCTCGTGCCCTTGGAATTACTTGATTCCCCAATAGCATATCTTCCACGACTCTTAGCAAAATGATATTGACTGAACTACCTAGATCAATCAACACTCTTTCTACGTTAGTGTCATGATAAGTAAAGATATTACCAGAGCATCGTTGTGAGGAAGCATTAATCCGCCGATATCTGCATCATCAAAGGTTATATCGTCCGCTTCCAGATTTTCACGAACCCGCTTTCCATGTGTAATTGTGAACTTTGTGGTCGTTTTGCAGACTACTCTGTTTACTTCTTCACCTCCGTGTATCACGTTGACGGTTCGTTTTGGAGAAGGAGGCTTTGGGGGCTCCTGCTTGTTCTTCATATATGCCTATTTACCTTTATCACTAAACAATTCTGTTAAATAGCCCTGTTTCAATAAATTTTCTACTTCAACTTTGTAAAAATCTGTAATCTGCAGTCTTGTGCCCATGATCGTTATGGAATTCACACCATTGATCTGGGTTCCTTCTATTTGGATTTGATCGCATCTCTTTGGGCCACTTAACCTTGTCTCTCATGTTCCTCAATATTGAGACAAGTTCAGTAGTACTTACATTAAAGGTATGATCCCAATTTGGGTATTACCTCTAGATCGTTCATCTTGATCTTTTCTGGATCTAGATGAGGATGAGAGACTACGTCTCTTCCTGGTGGTCTATAGTCTGACCTAGTTTTTTCGAACCTGGGACGAATATCACGTCCCGAGGGTCCTAAGTAAGGATCGTACATGTTTTTACCTGATCTTCTGTCTGATTCAGGACGTCTGGACCTGGAATGATCTTCATCTCTTGAACGAGCAATGATATCTTCTTCTATTTTAAGTTTAGTACTATACCTGTTATATACATCGTTCCATGTTGTAACGCGGAATTCTCTTAGACTTTCCTTAAGTCGTCTCGTGGCTTCTGAGCTTTTATCGTTTAGGTTGCTTGCAAATGCCAACCGAAGCTACTNTGGCTTCCCAATTATCAGGCACCCTGGGTATATGCATTCTTTCTCGTTGAAAACTGTCTACAAACTCACGGAGTAGTTCCGTGTCTCCTTGTTTTATTTTGAATATGTCTTCCATTATTTTCTCAACTTTTTGTGCACCAGAGTGTGCTTTTATAAATGAATCTGCAAGCTCAGCAAAAGAGTCAATAGAATTTTCAGGGAGAAGAGAATACCAGGTTAGGGCTTCTTTGGTAAGTTTTTCCCCAAATGTTTTGACAAGGACTGATTCAATCTCTTGTTTTGTTAAGTCGTTGCCTTTTACTCCAGTAGTGAAAGCAGTCACATGATCACGTGGGTTAGTTGTTCCATCATATTTGGGAACGTCAGGCATTTTAAACTTCTTGGGTATAGTCAAGGGAGCCGCACTTGGCTTCCAAGGTTGTTAAGAATACCTATCAACATCAATGCCTTTGATAATAGGCGGTACTCCAGGAATTTGTTCGATGCGATCGTTCTGCTCCTTCATCTGTTTCTGCATGGTTAGCAGTAAATTTTGTAATTCAGAGTTATTAGATATACCTGGTCTCGCTTCGAGAGATTCATTAGGAGTATCTCCCCTTCCTGAGTTTGCCAACCCAGATTGAGGATTTTCCATGGTGATGGTATTATTGGGGGGTGGTGTTGGTAACGCTGTCGGTAATCCCCTCGCAAATTTTTGAAAAGCTTGGCTCACATACTCTGCAATCATTTGCTTTACTTGATCTGGTTCCACCATTTGATCATTATTATCATTATTGTTATTGGATCTTTCTCGGGATTGTTCCCTTGAACCACGTGGGGTTCTTGAAGGTGATGGAACTGGGGTTCCATTCCTTTGTTGGTTGTTGTCGTTGGAGTTCGACATAGTTCATAGGATATCGCTTGAAAAGCAAACAAAGATTATCAGATTCCCGGTAACAGAACCAATTTTTTTAACTAAAGAATTAGATCCTTTGACTAAAGCTATTTCTAGGCTGAACACAGGTTACTGATAATCAAGGAAATAGAGAAAAACGAGTAATAGACAATATTGCAGAAATATAGACTAGCAAAGGAGATTGTATTCGAGAATCAGATTCCTTTACAAGGTGTATTCTCGTCCCTTATATAGGAGATTCCTTGATATAACTTACAACTCTTGCTATGATTGCCCATTAATGACTAATTATGATATTAATGGGGCGTTACAAAGGATAACGGTAATTGGGGTACGGTTACATAACGTACGAGTAATCAATTGTGGGTCCTTGAATCTGCCTGTAGCTTTGTCCAGATTCATTCTGATTGTGTCTCTTCCCTGTCTTGATCAGGTTGAGTTTCTCGTGGCTGATGAGCTCGAGGGTTTATTGAATCGTGCCTCTTTGTTCCGTACCTCTTCAAAGAATCACATTCAGCTGTCGCGTTCTCCTGTTTCCACATAACTGGTTGAGTTGTCAAGACTTGGCTTACGTGTGAAACTCTTTTTTACCAAAACACCCTTCTCAACCATACCCCGAGCCTTCATATACGAGATAACCCTGCTGGTAGAATGAATAGGAGTCCCTCTCCACTCTAATCGAGGCAACCTCGGCAAGGCTAAGGTCACTGTCTTGGCGTGACAGTCCAATATAGTGTGATAAGGTGACAGCCAATCCATGCCCAATATAACATCAAAATCAACCATATCGAGCAGTAGAAAATCTACACTAGTCTCAAGACTCCCAATGGTGACCACACACGAACGATAAACACGATATACAACAATAGCATCCCCCACAAGTGTGGACACATATACAAGGGAACTCAAATAATCACGAGGCACAACCAAATATGAAGCAAAATAAGATGACACATAGGAGTAAGTAGACCCGGATCAAATAGAACTGAAGCATCTCTACTGCAAACTGAAACAGTACCTGTAATAACAGCATCGGATGACTCAGTCTCAGGTCTAGCTGGAAAAGTATAACACCGAGCCTGGGCCCCACCACTCTGAGCCATATCCCTCAGACGGCCTCTAGCTGGCGGGCCTCCACCTCTAACGGCCTGACCTCCACCTCTAACAGTCTGGCCCCTACCTCTAGCTATCTGACCCCTGCCTCTGGATTGCTGAGCAAGCGGTGCAGCAACTAGTGCCGGAACCATGGCACGAGAACTCTGATGCTGTGGAGAAACACCCAATAATCTCGGAAAGGTCCTCCTGATATGCCCATAAACACCACACTCGAAACATCCATCCTGATACTGTGGCTGTGGAAACTGAGACTGACCCGAACAGGCCGGCTGGCCACGGTAATAACTCTGAATAGGAGGTGCACTGATAGGAGATGGTGGTGCACTGTAGGTTGGTTGTCCAGAAGGAGGCACATAAGGACCACGACTCCCCGAAGCACTGTGGGATGCTTGAAGCGCTGAATGGAACGGTCTGGGAGGATGGCCTCTACCAAAAATACCCCTGCCCCCAGGTGAGGCACCGCTAAACCTACCGGAATGAAGAGGTCTCATGTCTGACCCCTGACCTCCCTGTCCAAGAACCATCTCGACTCGCTTGGAGACATTGGCAGCCGCTTGAAAAGAAATCTCACTCCCAGTATCCTTAGCCATCTGCAATCTAATAGGCTGAGCAAGTCCCTCAATAAATCTCATCACCCTCTGTCTCTCGGTCGGAAGCAGAAGAAGAGCATGACGGGCCAAATCCATAAAAAGGGTCTCATACTGAGTAATAGTCATTCTGCCCTGCTGGAGACGCTCGAACTGACGGCGGTGCTCATATCTCAAGGTGATAGGAAGAAACTTCTCTAAAAATAGATGAGTGAACTGGTCCCAAGTAAGAGCAGGCGACCCGGCTGGTCTGGTCAACAAATAATCCCTCCACCATTTCTTGGCGGAACCATTCATTTGAAAAGCACCAAAGTCGATCCCATTGGTCTCCAATATACCCATGTTCTGAAGAACATCATGACAGCTATGAAGATACTCTTGGGGATCCTCCGAATTAGCACCACTAAAATGGACTGGAAAGAGCATGGTAAACCTATATAATCTCCACAAACCCTCAGAAGACATAGTCGAACCATTACCAGTATGTGCCGCAACAACCGGCTGGTGCCATGGGAAATGTGCTAGTCTGGGCCACACTCTCCATAAGGCCCACCAAACGGACCAAAGCATCCTGAAGTACTGGGTGGGAATGAACCCTTCTGGGACCTGAGCTGGCCCGGCAGGAATAGTCTAAGCTGGAACCTCCTCGTCGAACTCTACCTGAGACTCCCTTATTTCCTCTTAATAACATTAACAACAGCATATAAATAAAAGTGTTGTGGCGTTCAACCTAATCCCACCATATCATAATAATCACAGTCACAGTTTACCCTTATTTCACCAAAATCCACCCTTATTTCACTTGTTACAGCATGCAACCCGATCCCACCGTATAATATCAATTCACCTTTATTCCTTCTCAATATATCACCCTTATTCTACCTGTTGAAGCGCGCAACCCGATCCCACCATATTAGTATCAATTACTCAGTAAGTATATAAATTTTACAATTCAGCACCAAACCCTTCGCAATAATTAAACTTCAAAACAAAGCAAATGGGAAGCTTGTACTCAACAAAACCTTACACAAGTAGTACTACTCAGTGACACCAATCCAGATATCATTAAAACACCAATAAGAACAGCTTAAGCAAGTACTAGGAGGCAATGAAGCTACGGGATAGCAAATACCTTCAGCAAGGAGAAACAATATCTAACAAGTAGCAATTAGGCATGGAAATACAAGTAGGCATGTAACAATTAAGTCATGGAAAGAAACAAATAAGAAGAACGGGGAAGAAACAGGCAAGACAGATAAATTGGCAGCGCATAAATACTCGTCACCTCACATATATCGCCGCTCACATGATTTTCATATAGCAATCAAGGCAAGGGTTCCTAATCCCTCAAGTCAAAGTTAGACACAACACTTACCTCGCTCCACGGGCCACTCAATGCTCAATTATAGATTTTCCTCTAGTATCCACCTCCAAACCACTCATATCTAGCCACAAATAACTCAATAACAACAAATATTGCTAAAGGAATCGATTACAATGCATAAATGTTGATTTCCCAAACTTTCCCCCAAAAAGTCAAAAATCAACCTCGGGCCCGCTTGGTTAGAACTCGAGGTTCGGACCAAAATCCATTCACCCATTTAACCCCGAGCCTGATTATGTAATTAGTTTTGATATCCAACCTCAATTTGAGGTCTAAATCTCATTTTTCCCAAAAAAAATCCCTAATTCTACCTAAACCCCCAATTTCTACCATGGAAATCCTAGATTTTAGGTTGGAAATTCATGAAATATGATGGGAAATTGAAAGAAAGTGGGTTAGGATCACTTACCAAAGTTTTGGGGAAGAACTGGTCTTGGAGAAATCGCCTCTAGCGTTCTAGGATTTGAAAAGTTGAGAAATGAACCAAAATTCCGTCCAAAAATCATTTTGATAAGTTGCAGGTGTCGCATTTGCAACCTGGGGTTCGCAAATGCGAGCATGATCATTTTTGCAAAAGCGCCCATTTGATCGCAAATGTGATCACTGCCTCCCCCTTCCCTGTTAGCAAATGCGAAGAAATTGATCGCAAATGCGAAGACTATTAGGCCAGCTATTCTTCGCAAATGCAAGAAATAGCTCGCAAATGCGGAACCTGCAGGGCTTGCAATTCCGATGCCTGATCTCGCAACACCAGATACACCAGCAAATGTTCTAAGTCCCAATACACTCTGTAGTATATCCGAAACTCACCGGAGCCCTCGGGCTCTAAACCAAAAGTGCACACAAGTCTAATAACATCATACAAACTTGCTCGCGCGATCGCATCGCCAAAATAACACCTAGACCTACAAATTTAACCCCAAATCACATGATATTTTCAAGAATACTTTGAAATTCCTATTTTCACAACCGGACATCCGAATCACGTCAAATCAACTCCATTATTCATCAAATTTCACACATAAGTCGTAATTATGATATAGGACCTATACGGACCCGTTATCCCATAAGTCAAACTTTGGTCAAACACTTCAATTTCATTAAGCTTTCAACTTTTAAATTTCGACATAGTCCGATATCTCGGGTTAGGGACTTCCAATTTCGATTCTGGGCATACGCCCAAGTCTCAAATCACGATACGGACCCACCGGGACCGTCAAAACACAAATCCGGGTCCGTTTACCAAAAATGTTGACCGAAGTCAACCCAAATGAAGTGTTTAGGCAGAATTTCTTATTTTTCTCAGTTTTTAACATAAAAGCTTTTCGGAAAGACATCCGGACTGCGCACGCAAATCGAGAAAAGCTAAAACATAACTTCTAAAGGTTTCGAATCATAAAATTAGGTTTAAATTATAAGATGACCTATCGGGTCATCACTAGTTTCAATGAACCACTGCATGTGGAACAGTTGGAGGATAGACATGTTAAGCCTCAGATTTTTGTGGTTACGACTATTTGGAGTGAGCTAAATTGTTATTTCTTGTGTAGTCGTTTCAAATTCATTTGTTTATTCTTTTTAAATGTGATACCACTTAAAAATAAAAATAAAAATAAAAATAAGCCTATGTACGCTTCTACTTTTTGGAGTTTCCATACGAACACATGGAATTGTTTGCCAGACGTTAATGTGCATTATACATGTGCTTATGTCAGTTCAGTGCATCGTCTGCTTCTGTATTGTAACCAACTGTGTTGTGGCTTTGTCCGTAAGATGATGCACGATGAAGATCAAGACTTAGTTGCTGAAAAGGAAACTATTTTTGTTCTGATGAAAATAGAAGACGTCTTAACACTTGTAATATCCTTCCCTTTTAACTAACTATGACTGGAATACAGCAAAAGAGCAAGCCACGAAGAAGGGTAAGAGTTAGATGACATGCCAGTATTAAGGAACTCATTGTGAGGTGAAGCAACGGCAAACGTTTGTGTCAAGGTGGAATTCAGGAACGAGCAGTGAAAAGTTCTTTGCCACGCTCAGGATAAGCCCATTTCATTTGTTTCTGAGGAAATATTGGAATCTTAGAGCTTATGAAATGTTTCATAGCTAGAGTTAAATTTAAAAGATATCGAGAAGAACGGAAGATTTTCATCTTCAGCTTAAGATATTTAGTATTAGCTCTACATCAGGTGGTACAACAAACTTTTGCTCATTAATATTCTGTACTTTACCAGGTCTAAAGCTACCACTATCACCTCTCACTCCCTTTTTAATTTCCGGGCAAGTTTAACTTTTACGGCAACGACTGTTTTCGTCTTTCCTTGTTCTTCACAAGTGGACATTTCTGCATTGCAGCTTTTGCCATCATTCAGCACTTAGAGCTCAGAAAATGATACTAATAAATTTGTCCAACAGATCCATTGACAAATTAGGTTGACATAACCAGAGCTCTCATCTGCTGTAGCACCTCCTACTTTCCAACTAGCTTGCTCATCGCTGCACTAACCCTCTCATCTGTTATCATTTTGTGGCCGTCATAAAAATCTAGTATCTCCATTGCTATGTTTTTCACCTGTCAATTTTGAGAGCTTAATAGTTAAGAAATCAATCAATACACTAGATAAGAGGCGGTCCAGATGATTACAAGATACTTCGTTTAGAATAGTTCATGATGTAAGTTGTTCATAACTCTATATGCACATGCAGCAAAGGTTTCAAAAAAGAAGTCTAATAGCTGTGTCAAACTAGCGCCTACACGACACTTTGAGAAACATTTTCTTCATCGAAGCATTACACAACACATTTTGCTAAAGCATAAAAGGTCTTATCAGCCAGTTTCATCATAACAATAGCATGGAGCACAGTGAGAGAGTATTCTAAATTCCTAAACTCATTATAGAAAAACAAATCAATCCACATAGATAGGTACTTCTTTGCTAGTAATTCCCTATCATCTCCAACGCCAAAGACAAAAGATACTCTTGTAGAATAATGATTATGACCTGTCAGGTCAAGGGTATCTTTTGTAGCAGTTAAGTTTCTAGGAAGGAACGCATGACAGCAATTGGGTGCATATATAGGTTTTGTAAACATACCACATTCACATCAACTCGAAGCTCCTCAAACCAGGCAGTAGTTTCTTTATCTTTGAGCACACTTGCTATGTATATACATGCCAATGCAATCAAGTGTGGCGGATGTATGAGAATTAGGTCCATCTTATAGGTGTCATTCACAAGTCCCCTGAAAGATTGTAAAATTGATAAATGCTGAGACCCTGTTATAGTTTATAGCATCTACATAGTCAGGGTCTATTTTGATTTGTTGGGATGTAATCAGGCACAAGCTTGGTGCTATTTGTTAAATGTAATACTTACCGTTTCAACAAAAATAAAGATTTGTACAATTGATAATAATCCACTTTCCATGCAAGTCAAAGAAATTGGGCAGCCTAGGAGAAGATGTTCCTTACCATGTTAATTGAGCTGTATCACTCATGCCAGCATCCTGTAACAACCTGCCAATTAGAGAGTTCGGATAGACATAATCAGCTAAAAAAGGAACTAGTACTCTGATTCCAGCTTGAGGGAAATCATAAACCGATCAATTTGAGGAAGCAAACAGAACTACGCCGCATTAATGACATTTCAAAAATCTCAATCTCTCCAAAGATATTGTCCACCAACCCAACACAGTATAAAACTGTAAAAATCACTTTACTTTTGTAATACTCGAATAGAATTCTCCAGCAGGTTGTCAGAAGGTAGATTAATCACTCATACACAAAGATTCACGATTCAAGTCTGGACAAGAAAATCGAAGGAATTAATAGAGAATACCTAAGCTTGACTTCTTATGCTACAAGCTTAGTCAGCGTAAGAAGAGTAAGGTGAGATTAGACGGGATTGTGTTGTCTATATGCAAACAATCATAATTTATATGCTCGATACTCCAGAAGAATGGTTTGATAATGAAGATGTTAGCATGTTACACATAAAATGAATATAAGATGGTTGAAATATAGAAGTGCTACCAGTGTTATGTGATAGAAGGATATCAATCAAAGTGAATGGAAAATTTTATAGAACAGTTATAAGCCATGAATTTTGGGCTGCTGAAGTCCACATATCCACAAGATAGGTACTGCAGAGAAGTGGATGCTTAAATGGATACGCGATTATACAAGATTAGACAAGATTAAAAAATTATCACATTTGGAAGGTGGAAATAGCACACATTAAGGATAAAATGAGAGAAGATTGCTTGATTGACTTCTGAGATGCCAATCTTCCCCTCGTGGCTGTAGGGGAAGAGTTCCAAGTAGACTATGAAATCAGAAGCCATGCTTTCATGCTAAAGGGACACCACATGATGGAAATGTTTCAAGAGAAGTCCTCTATCAAATGACTGGTTGCTCGGCAGTCCACTGAACGGCCTCAAAACCTCCTAACCGCCCCCAGTTCTCTGCCCAAATCAGCCTGGGTTCGTCCCATGCCCCCTCTCCCACTTACCCTCCAGGGTCGAGACCGGCTGTATTGGACTAATAGCAAGAGAACTGAGCCTGCATAAAATGCACTTGGGTGTTCTGAGGCCATCCTGGGCACGGTTCGGCAGTTGACTGCTAGTTCACAAGACTATGAAACCAGAAGACAAGCTTTCAGGTTTGAAAGACTTTTGAAGACTAAACCCTCATAGCAATAACTTCCTTCTTTTCTTGTTATTCTCATTAAGGTCTTCTCTATTGGCAGAAGAAGGAGAACTAGATGAACCAATTCCGAGATTCTGCAATCTCGTTGCCGCATAAGCACACATACATGAAGCTAGATACCCGATATGGCATAATAACCATATAAACGGACCTATAGGGATTGTTTGATTAGAAACTCAGTCTCCGGTGGAAAGATTTATGTGGGGAACTTGGTAGCATCCTGCTACCCCGCATTGCATATAAGCCTATAGGGCATTGCATGGTGGCAGGTAGATATAAGCCTATAGGGCATTGCATGGTGGCAGGTAGATACGTTGATCTTCCTGATACAAATTGATCTTTTAATTTACAGCACATTTGGAAATCTTAAGAAGATATACTTACTGAGACAATGATCGATATGGATGGAATATAACTAAGTAATAATTGAGGGCTTCCAAGATTTTCATCTCCATGTCAAGTATGTCTTTAATTTCATACCTATACTTGTCATCTGAATCTGCAAAACCAAATTGCAAACAATCATCTTGTCACCACTAATCACAGATGATATTCAATAAACTGATGCTAGAATAAGAGGATATGCTAATATAATTACTTCATCAGAGTGATCATCAAGAATTTACATAATTTTTTGATGTAAAATACAAGAAGTCTGGCCTGTACAGTGCTTTCTTCTGATTTTGATGCCAAATATAAGCAAGATGGAGCAACCAGACGAGGATCGCATTCAGTCATACTTCTCCTAGGAGAAACACAAGAAATGGTAATTAGAAAGTTTTACACTTCAAAATACAAAGAGGTATGCTCCGCCGTGAGGCATCACCAGAGACCTAACAGCATAGAGTAAATTTGAAGCTTGAAAAATTCATAAATTTAAGGAAAAGATGGAGACGCTAAACCAGAGACTACTATTCCACTTAGATTCATTACCGTCACACTTATGAGAACAGTTAGCTTCACTCAAGTACATTGCAATTGTTCGGCATGACTCGAAATAAAGAGAGCACAAAGTGATAGAGAATCATTTGCTAATTATAGATCCTAATTTAAATATCCACAAGACATGTGAAGATTAAATGTAAAAGCGCTAGTTATTTTTCTTCTTCTTGAAACCGTCAGTAATCCTAAGAAAGTGCACAGTATAATAAGACCCTTAGTGAAATCTTATAAGATTCATACTCCAGAAGAGCGACATCAATTTATTTGCATCTTGGTGATATGGTAGGTACAGGTTCTAATTTAGATACTGGGTACCACAACCCTGAAAGTAAAATGCATATTCATTTTCTTTTTGCAGTTGCAAATAACATGATGTACCTGATATACACCCGTCTCATGTACGTAATGGCAGTGGCGACAACCCTGGAAATAACCAACATATTAGAAATCCCTGAATTGCTCCGTAAAGTAAATGCTTATAGTACGTTATCATTATAGTTACTGATGGTGTATTTGAGCAGCATAAATAGCAAAAACAACTAGGCCTCAGTCCCTAACAACTTGGGGTCGGCTATATGACTCCTTATTGACCATGTTACTCCATTTATACTCCTCTCATTCCAATAGTGTGAAAATACAAAGAGCAGTATCTCTCTTTAAAATAATTATAGGCTTAATGTTGACCATTTCAACAGTAGAAACTTTAAGTATGGCGACATCCTCACACCAAAACTGAATGGTTGACAATTGAAGGTTCCATTCATAAGAAAAGGATATGCTCATAAAAAGAATATGTTATGCAAGCCAATGAGAAAAGAACGCACCTTTGTCTCACTTTGACATTTTGAGCCAATCTTGCAATATCTGGAAAAGGAACAGAAAGATGAAAAAATTAAGATATTGATTAACACGATTTCAGTTGTTCAGGAGTAAGAGTCCACAAGTAGTTAAGAATCAGAAAAGAAAGAAAGAAAAATGTGAACGCATGCAAGTATGACCAAGAAAGGATGAGCAGTATCATATGTGCACGGGAGGTTTGGGGTGGGGGGTTACTTGATAACATTGGACGGGAACGAATGGGGTTCAAATGGATCAACATGGATAGCAAGAATTCTTATATCTGAACTTAGACTAGTTTGGATTTGAGGCATCATTGTTGTTGTCCGGAACAATTTGCAGACCGAGTAACTCTCCTCAACAACATTTAGTCAGATGAGAAGAAATCAGAGTTCTTTTTGCTTCTGTTGGAATTCGAATCATGTACTCTCGTGGTGGTCATTTCAGCCTCATCGACAAGGGAAATTAATTCTACTAATAATTGAACATTTAATCGATCTAATAGCACATTACAAGACTACAAAAAATAAGTTTGCATACTTATTGTTTGATGTAAAGAACTTGGAAACAGATTAAAAGATGGAGGGGCAGTAACTACTCAAGTAGCTAAACAAAAAAAAAATGCGGCTTCAATGAAATACTGGATATAATGTGAAGCAAGAAATAATGCATTAATAAAGCAAACCAGATTAAAGGGTTTAGAATAAAGAAAAGACATATTTAAAGATGGTGAATAATATAAATAAACACACACAGAGAGAGATTACAATTGGACATATGCAATTTGATGAGCTTGAAATCGTCAAGGGTAATGCCCCTCTCCTTATCAAGCGGATGCACGACATCCACCTCTTCAGAATCTAGAAGTTCTTTGCTGCTCAGACAAAACCAAAGAAAATATATAAAATGAAAATAATAGGATTCTTGAACAAACAAAAAACCCTGCAGATAGAAGAAGCAAAAATAATATGGGAATTCCCACATACTAGTGAGATGAAGTCCAGAAATTAGCAGACATTTTTGTATCCGAGTTGCTTTGAGCTACCAAACAAGGACGATTTCCCTTATCTTACCAGTTGCTTCAATTAAACGTTCCTCTCTCTTGTTTTTATTTTTTATTTTTAGTTTTTGAAAAAGAATTTCTACGGTCAGCTGAAAGTTAGACTGCAGACGGCCCAATATGCAAATACTGGATTGGGCCAATGATGTAATTATACGGGCTTTTTTCACTTTTATACTGGGATTTTTAGGTAAAAATTGTGCGGGGCACCCTATTTGGTCGCCCCCATTTAACCTATATCCGCTTTTTTAAAAACTTTTAATTTGTACCCACTTTTTAAATAACTTCAGCTCCTCCTTCCCTCGTTGAGCTGAAGTTCACCAGTTAAGCTGAAGTTTGCCAGTTATAAAGACAAAACTTCAGCATACGGGGCTGAAGTTCCCCCAGTGCTGAAGTTTTTGTCTTTGTAACTGTGAGAACTTCAGCCCCGTATGCTGAAGTTTTTGTCATTGTAAATGAGGAACTTCAGCATCGTATGTTGAAGTTGTTGTCTTTATAACTTGGGAACTTCAGTCCCGTATGCTGAAGTTCCCCATTTACAAAAGACAAAACTTCAGCTCTAGAGCTGAAGTTTATGCTGAAGTTTTTATCTTTATAACTGGGGAACTTCATGCTGAAGTTCCCCAACAAAAACTTCAGCTCTAGAGCTGAAGTTCCCCAGTGTAACTGGGGGAACTTCAGCCTCGTATACCGAAGTTTTTGTCTTTATAACTGGGGAACTTCAGCTCTAGAACTTCAGTTCGCAAGCTACTTCAGGACCGCCTACTAGAATGCTGAAGTTTTGTGTGATTGCCTTTGCTACTTCAGCCCCGCATGCTGAAGTTATGCGCAAAAGCGGGTACGGATGCAAATTTTTTTACAAAGCGGATATAAGTTAAAACCTGGCACAAAAAGTGGGTACGGATGCAAAAGCCCCAATTTTTAGGGGGATTTGCATCTATACCCGCTTTTTGGGTCACGTTTTAACTTATACCCGCTTTATAAAAAAAATTACAAGCGTACTCACTTTTCCTGTAAACTTCAGGCATATGGGCATGAAGTAGCAAAGGCAGTCACACAAACTTCAGCATTCTAGTAGACGGGCCTGAAGTTGTTTGTAATTGTTGAACTTAAGCATTCTACTAGCTGAAGTTTTGTTCTCTATTTGCTGTACTTAGCATGTTTTAGCTGAAGTTTTTCCTGGATTCAATAGTGTTGTCGTAAAGTTTTTTTAAAAACTTCAGCAGAAGATGCTGAAGTTATTTAATTCATTTGTAAAAACTTCAGCACTAAAGAAGCTGAAGTTTTGTCCTGGATTCATTAGTTTTGTCATAAAACTTTTTCAAAAACTTTAGCAGAAGATGATGAAGTTATTTAGTTCATTTGTAAAAACTTCGGCACTAAATAAGCTGAAGTTTTTGTCCTACAGTCGTACTAGCTGAAGTTTTTGTTTTCTATTTGCTGAACTTCAGCATGTTTTAGCTGAAGTTTTTCGCGTAAACTTAGTGTTGGCTGAAGTTTTTGTTTTTAATTGCTGAACTTAAGCATTCTACTAGCTGAAGTTTTGTTCTCTATTTGCTGAACTTCAGCATGTTTCAGCTGAAGTTTTGTTCTCTATTTGCTGACAAACTAATTAAACACCTCATTAACAGAAATCAGTGGAGAAACAGGACATCCTAATCGGCATTGGAAGAAATACAAGATAGACCATCTTTGTAAATAAAAATTTAAAATCAAGAGTGCATATAGTTCAATTTTCAAAGCTTAGTATAAGAATTGCATCAATAAAGCCGTAATCAGCTTGCTGTTTGATATTCCATTCTTGGATCAATCTGAACTCATTGCAAATATAATAAATACAGACAATGAATTATAAATAAATGAAGAAAATTTCTAAAACGTTGTTTCAACAAAAAAGGGAGTCACTATGAGCAAATCAGCTGTAAAATATACTACAAATTACAAAAAATGAAGATTAGAATAAAGAGTAGAAAAGAAAGGATGAAGAAAGGAGCGCATAGGTAACAGGAAGAAGGAGGCGCCTGAAGTTGTAAAAATTAGGGTATAGGTTAAATAATTTTAAAAATATGGGTATAGGCTAAATAGGAGCGACCAAATAGGGCGCCCCATGCGATTTTACGGATTTTTTATGGGGCATTTGCATGTATACCTGATTTATGGATCACGTTTTAATTTATACCCGCTTTGTAAAAAAAATTACAAGCGTACCCACTTTTTGCGTAACTTCACGCATACGGGCCTAAAATAGCAAAATTTTTTGCCTGAAGTGGAGCAAAACTTCAGATATTTTTTTTGCATGAAGTTTGTCCTGACTTGCAAAGGCAATCACACAAACTTCAGTTCATAGTGCAAATGGAAAACTTCAGTTCAATAAAAAAATAGCATAAGTTGGTTGAAGTTTTTGTTTGTAATTGCTGAATTTCAGCATTCTAGTAGTTAAAGATTTGTTTGTAATTGCTGAACTTCAGCAGTCTAGTAGCCGAAGCTTTGTTCTGTATTTGCTAAACTTCAGCATGTTTTAGCTGAAGCTTTATTCTGTATTTGCTGAACTTCAGCATGTTTTAGCTGAAGCTTTGTTCTGTTTGTAATGAACTTCAGGGCTGAAGTTTGTTTTGTATTTGCTGAACTTCAGCATTCTAGGAGCTGAAGTTTTTGTTTGTATTTGCTGAACTTCAGCATTCTTAGAGCTGAAGTTCTAAAACAACAATGAATTTAAAATATACCATGATTAGCAACGATTAATGCTGTTCATTTCAAAGATTGAAGAATGAAAAAGATTTTCGACATGAAAACAAGTTACTACAGATAAATTAGAACCAAAAACCAATGTGCCTGTAAAGCTACAATATCTAAGAGGTTAAATTATTGTGAATAAAACTAAACTGAACATAATGGGACAAGCAAATATATATATATATATATATATATATATATATATATATATATATGAATCATCAGGCTAGAACGCATAACAATATCTCAATCTTTAGCATTCAGAAAATGAAGGAGGAGCTGAAGTTGTTTAAACAATGGGTACAAATTAAAACTTTTTTAAAAAGTGCGTATAGGTTAAAGAGCAGCTATACATTGTCATTTTCCCTAATTTTACCTGTGAAAGAAAAAAAGTACGTACAGATACAGTCAAATCTCTCTATAGCAGCTGCTTTTGTTTCGATATTTTTTGAATGTTATAGTAAAGTCTGTTAGCGATGACATATATTATAACATAACATAAAAGATCGGTTCTGAGAAAAATTTGACTTTTATAGTTAATGGTTGTTATAAAGAGATGGTTATAGAGAAATGTATTTCCAATTTAGGGGTCACCATTAAAGTTATACTCGTGTTATAAATTTATTCACTTTTAAATACACTTACTCGACTGAAGTTCCAAACATTCGCGTCTAACAGAGGTGGACCCACCTTATTAGTAGAGGGGTCACCGGCACCCGGTAGTCTCGACAAAAGTTGTATATATATGTCTGCATATACATTAGGGAACCATTATATAAATTATTTGTACTCCCTCATTAACAAAAAATGAGCAGCTGCGTTGGTCGTGTGGTCCGCTCAAACTCATATCATACCTAGTAGTTCAGGGTTCGATACCCAGCTGCAACATAGTTCCTCATTTTTTCCCCTTTTTGCATTCAATAATAATATAACTCTTTGTAACTTGGTAGGTGACTTCATTTACTTTTTCTTTTTCTTTTATATTTTATGATTTCAATATTAATTTAATAATAGTGAACTTAGTCCATAACCTAAGTTGACAAGGTGGGTTGCTCTGATGATAAGCACCCTTTACTTCCAACCAAGAGGTTGTGAGTTCGAGTCATCCCAAGAGCAAGGTGGAGAGTTCTTGGAGGGAAGGATGCCGAGGGTCTATTGGAAGCAGTCTCTCTACGCTAGGGTAGGGGTAAGGTCTGCGTACAAACTACCCTTCCCAGATCCCACTTGTGAGATTATACTGGGTTGTTGTTGTTGTTATTGTAGTCCATAACCTAAGTATCAATTATTTGAAATCAATGGATCAAAATAGGTGCATAAAAAAACCATTCTATATTACATGCGTTAACGTACCACTTCATTTTTCTTTTACATATCCCTCCCTCAAAAGCCCAAAACCCAACTTCTATCCAGTCTCCACGATTAGAAACAATGCAAACTCTTGTGCCTTTAACATTCACTTCGGCAAAATTGCCTGAATAAATCAACTCGGGACATAGTCTATTTTAAAGATGACAGTGACCCTGCTGCACTCAAATCCTAGGTCCGTCTCTAGCGTCTAAAATTACAGATTTCGGGTATTGTAAATTTTAAAGTGCAAACTTTTATATCTTTTGTTAGTGTAGTCTTATCAAGACAAAATTTTATACATTTTTGCTTGAAGTTTTATCTGGTTTACACGGGCGATTCAGATATTTTTATTGAAGTTATGGCCTTGCCAACTTAGACATTTTTTATTGAAGTTGTGGTTTTATATTTGCTTCTTCTGTGTTGGTGCTGGCGATGGCTCCTTCACAAATTTTCACTGGCTGTTAGGTTTATGCAAAATAGCTTCAATAATTTTGGCAGCATACTCCCACCAGATCCCAGTATACTCCCAAAAACCTCAAATTTGTTTCTCCAATCTTCACCCGTATATGGCAGTTTATGGAGTTTTCACCTGGGTCGGTGATTGTATTAAGATTATAGCATAAATAATCTTATCATTTACTCCGTTTTAACAACCATACACTATTTTCATAAGAGCAAACCAAAACGAATATTGGAGAACTAGGTCATAGTGGAGTGCCAGCTGAGCCACGGAGGAAACTAGCCGGAAAAGTGGTGATAGTCACCGGGGTATCTTTGGGAATCGGCGGAGAATTCTTCCACGATTAATCTAAAGCTAGTTGTTCGTCCGCCGTGTTACTCAATTGATATCTCTCTGCGATGAGATCAACAGAGTTAACTCAAACTCGAACGAGGCAAGTTTGATTTAGGAACGAGTCGTAGCTATGATATTGGAATTAGTGCCAATGGTTCTGCCATTAAAATCTGCGTACATAAAGATTGGGACGCCTTTGGACGGATTGATGCTTTGATAAATAATGCCAGTGTTGGAAGTGAGGTTGATGATTCGCGAATTTTCTTTTACGTTGTCGGCGTTTCGAATCTTTGATTGCATCATATCGGGGAGAGAGAAAAAGAGATAGAGAAGACAGAGGAGAAGACGTCATAGAAACGAAGGGTCCGGAATCCAAGTAGGTTATATTTGGACAAATAAAATTAAAATAAGTCAAAAAAAAACATAGAACGGATCTATGTATAACGCCATAGTATATGGCGCTATACACTAACAGTAACTGTGCCGTTAGTGTATAGCGCCATATACTATGGCGTTATACCTTCTGAATCTGCCAGACACAGGTATAACGCCATAGTATGTGGCGTTATACCTATTTTCTAGGTAAAGCGCCTTGTACTATGGCGTTATACACAATGAATTTGTCTGACACATGTATAACGCCATAGTATCCGGCGTTATACCTATTTTTCTGTATAGCGTCGTGTACTATGACGTTATACCTGCTTCCTGGGCCCACCAATAATTCAAAAAGCATATAGTGCTTACTACATTGGCGCTATACAATTAAAAAAAAAAATTTCTCCGGCCAGGCATTTTATATAAAGTGGTTAGAATTGCATTTCATTCAATCACAAAAAAATTTCAACTCTTGATCAAACGTTTATTGTTGTTAAAATTCTCAAGCATTTTTTCATTATGTCTGAAGAGCGTAGAATACGAGTTTCATTATATTGGGGGGGTGAGGTTGTGATGGAGAATAACTCTGTGGGCTATAATTTACCTNATTACTTAAAGTAACCGGACGATATTCGTATTCCGTCACTCCGCAAGGGATTACTTTTTACTCGGAGTTTAACATCGACGATGATGAAACTTTGAGTGATTTTCTGAGGACTCCGGATGAATGTCGGGAATTTCTTTTAATCACAATGTTGGAGATGTACGTGAAGGTTGTAGACGTTCCAAAAAACGAGGTTGTGCGTAGTAGAGATACCCCCCAGTAATCGGGTGGTTATTCTGGAGCAGTTTTTGTCGGACAGGTTCCGGATGAAAGACTTTTCTTTGATTTAAACTTATCACCGCTGGGGAATGAGGAGGGAGAAAATAATTTCTATCCTTCTTTCCAACATTCACAAGACGAGTGGTAAATTTATGCTATGTTTTCTGTTAGTTATATATATTTTTAGTGTATTGGATTTGTATTAACGCTTATATATTAAATAGGGGTACCGGCCGGATATGAATTTTACAAGTGGCCCATCCGGTAGTCATCACCCAATTG
>ML365876.1:0-23745 GCA_005239505.1 Nicotiana paniculata
TAAATATCTTTAGTCATGTAATCATATTACTTTTAGGATATACTTTTTAAAAATTTCTATTACTAATTTAATTTGAAAACGTATTATAATGTCATATTACTAATTTAATTTGAGAATATATTATATTGTCCAAATTCATTGAGAAAAATGAGAGTCTATAGTATTATAAAAGTATAAATACAATATTATTATACTAAAATAGCTCTTTATTAAATGGAAGAACTCATAAGAAGAGGACATAACTGCAATAACCTATTTTTTGGACTACAATACCTTCTATGCTAATTTTTAATATTTAAGATTTTAAAATTAATAAAATTTTATCTATTAAATTATTATTAAAAATATGTAGGANTTTAAAATTAATTTTTTCTATTACATTCTTATTAAAAATTTGTAGGAAAATTTAATAAAATCAATTTCATAAGAATCCTCCATATTGGTAATACATTACCACTCCATAATATCCAATACTACGAATGTGATGACCCAAAAGGTCATCCCGTATATTTCTAGCTAATTCTATGTTTCGAGGTCGTGAAAACCTCCTTCTATCTCACTCTGATTTGCGTGCGCATCTCGGGCTTGTAGTCGTGAAGCCTTTATGTGAAAAACTGATAAAAATGATAATTTTTGTGTTAGAAATTTGAATAAAGTTGACTTCGGTCAACGTTTTTGGTAAACGGACCCGTACCCGTACCCGTGATTTGACGGTCCCGAAGGGTCCGTAGGAAAATATGGGACTTGGGCATATGCCCGGAATCAAATTCCGAGGTCCCAAGTCCGAGAAATGAATTTTTAAAAGAAATTATTTTCTGAAAAATATAAGAGATTTTGAAAATGGAATTTGAGGTGAAACTTGTGATATCGGGCCCGTATCTTGGTTCCGGAGCTTGGTACAGGTTCGATATGTTTTATATGTGTTATCTGTGAAGTTTCGTATGAAACGGACTTCGTTTGGCGTGATTCGGACCTTAAATGCAAAAAATGATGTTTTAAGAGGTTTTGAAAAATTTCATTGATTTTAGGTTTAATTCGTTGTTTTTGATGTTATTTTGGTGATTTTATTACACGAATAAGTCTGTAGGACGTTTTTGAGGTTGTGTGCATATTTGATTTTGAGCTCCGAGGGCTCGGGTGAGTTTTGGGGTGCAAAAACGTAGGAAAATCTGGTATTGGAGGTTGTTTCTGGTGTCTGGTGTCTAACACTATGCGATCGCATAAGTTGTTCCGCGATCGCATAGCATAGTGTGAGAGGACGGATTCTTCCACTCTATGCAATTTCATAGGCAGGGCTGTGACCGCATAGGTGTATAGGAGAGCTGGTAGTGTACTGTGCGACCGCATTAGCTGGTTCGCGATCGCATAGGGTGGGGTCAGTGGTCCTGTGCGATCGCAACGCATTATCCGTGATCGCACTGCTTGTTTGGTCAGTGGCAACTTTTCTTCTATGCGATCAGATTCTTCTCTACGCGATCGCATAGCATGTTTTGGTCAGTAACATCTTTTCTTCTATGTGATCGCATTGTTTTATCCGCGATCGCAATGCTTTAAATCACTAGGCAGAATATAAACTTCCAAAAATCGAGGTTTCACCATTTTTAACATATTTTGACTTCTAGAACTCGGTTTTGCGCGATTCTTTGAGGGTTTTTTCATACAAATCGAATGTGTAAGTGTTCTTCCACTAGAATTAAATATATTTCATGAATTAGATCTTGTTTTTATCATTAATTTGTGTTTTGGTTGAGGGAATTGTGAGTTTTGAAAGAAAACTTCTAAGATGTAAATTCATGATTTGAAAGACCAAATGTTATTGTTATCAGAATTGGATAAATTTAGTATGGGTGAACTCGAATCAGAATTTTTAAAATCTGTCGGGTTCCGAGGTGCGAGCCCGAGGGTTGATTTTTGGGTCGACTTTTTTATAATTTTGTAAAGATTGAGACTTTATTATTCGGAATAGTTCCTTATACGTTTTATGTGTATTTTGAAGTTGTTATAGTTGATTGTGAGCCGTCCGGAGGTCTTTCCGCCCAAGAAGTCTATTTTTGAGTACCTGGTTGTCGTCTTTGAGGTAAGTATCTTACCTAACCTTGTGTGGGGAAACTACCCCTTAGGATTGAGTCTTCCTTGTTGATTGTAGTCCGAGTAAGCGAGGTGAAGAGTGTGTACTCGGACGATTATTAATTAGATTGGCCTTTTAGGATTCATAGGTTCTTATATTACCTGTGTATGATTTGTAATTGTTACATTTGAATCCTTGGTTGTTAATTTCATCCCTTCCTGTTTAAATTAGAATTACTTGTCTTTTGGATTCCTTCGTTTGCTATTTGACTTTACTTGACTTAACTGAATATTCTACTCCTCTTATCATCATGCTATATTTTCTTCCTAGCTTGCCTAATTGACTATAATTAGTGTCATCTAGCCTTATAGTCGACTAGCCGCAGTTGGAACATCTATTCGTTGGAGTCAAGCATGCCTGTGAGTTTTACATTGTGTTTTATATGACTATTCCCTTAAGTGCTGCTTAGGTCTAATTGTTAGACATTTATGTTATTGGTATTTCCTTTATGTTTCCTATTACTGAGTCTTTGTTGAAGTTGAGTTTATTCCGTGAAGTTAACTATTTAGGTGATATTGGTTATAGTTGTTTCCCTTGTCGGGATTGTGTGGTTTCTCTTATTATTCCGTTGTTGATGATGTTGTTTGCCTTGTTGACTCCCTTGCCGGGATGTTATGATTTCTATTATTGTTTATGCTGTTAATGATATTGTTTTCAATGTTGACTCCCTTGCCGGGATGGTATGATTTATATTGTTGTTTATACTGTCGATGATAATGTTTGGGTCGTTGACTCCCTTGCCGGGATGTTGTGATTTATGGTTCTTATTGTTGATTTCCCTTGTTAAATTGTTGTTTATGTTATGTTAGCACGAGGGGACATTCCGTACCATGTTTATGTTATTTAGCACGAGGAGACATTCCATGTCGTGTTTATGTTATTTAGCACGAGGGGACATTCCGTGCCGTGTTTACATTATCTAGCACGAGAGGACATTTCGTGCAATATTTATGCATTATTATTTCCATTGTTCCTGTTTTCTATTTACTGCATTTATTGGCAAGATTTGATATTCCTCCTGTACTGCATGGTAATTTCTGAGTTACGGACTGAGTTCCGGTGGATAAATCTTGAGGATATTTTGATCAAGGGATTTTATAGAAAAGTATTATTGAAAAAGCAATGGTTTTGAAACGATTATATTTGAATGAATTTTACATCGAAGGTATATTTGAAAAGCACTAGTCTTGCCTAAAATGATATTTGGAAGTCATTTATTGGGAAAACCTCTTTGGAAAGCTTCATATTTTGAAAGAAACTATGTTTTACGTAATTCTCTCTATTAATTATACTTATATCTACTTTTGGAGAAAGTATGTTTTCAAAGTAAACTATTCCATACTAAAATGATTTTATTTGCAAAAGTTTTTCATATGAACTACTGTTTAAATATTTCTACCAGTTATGAGTTTTAATGGCTAAGGCCCGATATGAACAAACCGACATGGAGTTGAGTTATCGGTGTTCTCTATTGTATTGTTTTTCCTTTCGATTCGGCTTCTTTTGCTGTCCATCTTTCTGTGTATTATTGTGTTGTTTCGTGATTAATTTCTGTAATTTCCTTGCGCTTTATATTGTCATTGTTGTGAATTATTCCGGGAAGTCTTAGATAGATATAACATTCGGTCATTTATATATTCATGCTATTTATTTTGTAGACCGGTGGTGTCTTGATTAGCCCTCGTCACTACTCCACCGAGGTTAGTCTTGATACTTACTGGGCACTGCTGTGGAGTGCTCATACTACAATTCTGCATATTTTTGTGTGCAGATCCAGGTATAGTTTGTAGTAGCTTTGTGGATGATTGCCGAGGAGACTCAAGGTAACATGTTGCTGCGTTCGCAGGTTTCGGAGTCACCTTCTTTGTATTTATTATTCATACGCTGTTGTATTTAATTCCAAACAGTTCTACTTAGAAGTTGTAGAAGAGTCGTAGAGCTTATGTGTCACGACCCAAAATCCTAACTTAGGTCGTGATGGCGCCTAACAGCGGGGTCAGGCAAGCCGACTCTCAATTTACTAAAGGTTCTTTCTTATTAGATTCAACACTTTAAATATACTCAGTTTTTAAAACTTAAAACATGATTCGACAAGGATAAATAGCCAGTTTTAATCAAAAACAGTCATGAAGACGCATGAGCCAATATATGTACAAACCCGAAATCCATAACAACTATCACGTGTGTGCGAGGAAATAGTGTCACAACTCCTACGGGCATAATAACAGAATATACAAAAGATATAATATGCAGTCCCACAGTCTGAAGGAAATAGACGGGAAATAAGCAAAGAAAACCCCATGCTGCTGCCGGAGATTGCTAGGAGAAAAGCAGCTCACCGTAAAGTCAGGTCCGTCTAATATCAAGTCAAGCTCCGGTCTGACAACCAGATGCACCAGCCTCAGAACCTGTACAATTAAGTACATAAGCGTAGCATGAGTACATAAATATATATGTACCCAGTGAGTATCCCGCCTAACCTCGAAGAGGTAGTGACGGGAGGTCGACATGACACTCACTAAGGTCCAACAATATAATTTAACAGAATATAATAGAAACGGTAGGCATGTAAAGGCAGTGAAGCAAAAAATATATATATAAGGTACTGAAATCCAAGAAAGTATTGGGAATTAATAAAACAATTACCACTTCACTTTCTCCCAAATATCTGTCAAATCAATATCCATGAATTTAGTAACAAATAAATCATGCACATGCAGGGTAAGGACAACCCGCCGGAGTCACAAGATAGTCATGTCCGTGCACTGCCGAGGGTCGAACGGCCCGAACCATAAGTGCACCTCTCCACAAAGTACTCATATCTATGCACTGCCGAGGGTCGAACAGCCCGTACCAAAAGTGAATCTCTCAATCCTCTCTATGCACTACCGAGGATCGAACGGCCCGTACCAAAAGTGCATCTCCCAATCCTCTCTATGCATTGCCGAGGATCGAACGGCCCGTACCAAAAGTTCATCTCTCAATCCACCGTGGCGTACGACCCGTTCCCATAAGAGTGGGTGAAATCACACTCCGCTCGCAGAATGTAAATTGCGAAGCGGTCGCAGCATACACATTATTCCTTTTTAGATTACTTTTCAGTGAACAATTCGTTACAAGTTTCTCAACTTTGCACGACCTCAGGAAAGTAAGCAACATGTAACATTTAATTTATTAAGCATATAGTTCATATCAAGTAAAAACACAAGGCATGATGTGGGCCTAACTACCCGGACATAATAGTAATAGCCGCTACGTACGGACTCTCGTCACTTTGTACGTACGTAGCCCCCACAATTATCACATATAGCATTTTAATCACCTAGGGACAGTCCCCCCTTACAAGGTTAGAAAGGAGACTCACCTCGCGTCGCACCTACTCTCCGGGTCAAGAATGCGCCCGAAACTCCGAACTCGACACCCACGGACTCGAAACTAGCCAAATGTTATACAAATATATCAATTTATATTCAAAGCATGAAATTATCCTATTACTTAGCCAAATTCACCATTCTTGAAGAAATACCAAAATCCAACCCCGGGCCCGCATGCTCGGATTCCAAAAATTCTCGAAGGAAACACTCACCCATAGCCTAAGGATCATTAATACATGATTTTTACTTGATTTCATAGCAAATTCACGGGTAATTTTCTAAATTCTCGAAAGCCCTAGGTTACTACCCAAATTACTAAATTTCCCACTAATTAAGTAGTTAAATCCTACTAAGAATGCATGCATTAACCACTTTAAGATAGAATTTACTTACCTTTCAGTGGTTGAGTCGTTGAGCCCTTTTCCCAAGCTCTCAAGGTGTTCTAATGGAGGAAGAAGTGAAGAAATAATGAAGAATCCCGTATTTAAGAAACACACTGTCTGACAGTGTTTACGCACATGCAGCTCGAGGACCGCACTTGCGGTCTCGCACCTACGAGCAAAGGCTCGCACATGCGGAAATGGACGAGAAATCATGGGCCCGCACCTGCGGAGTGGAGACCGCACCTGCGGCTCCGCTCCTGCGGAACTTTGTACGCACCTGCGAGAAATGGCTTGCCCGCTAGGGGTCGCACCTGTGAGGCTGGGACCGCAGGAGCAGTCCCGCACCTGCGACTGGGCAACCACACCTGTGGTCAACACTAGAACAGGTGCACCAGCAGCTATTTCAGTTAGTTTTTCGCCTCGTGTTGTGTCCGGGAGGCACTTGGGCCCACCCAAGCCCCCATCCAAATATACCAACAAGTCCCAAATCATAAACGGACTCGCTCGAGCCTTCGTAACACCCAAAACAATGCTAGAACTCAAAATCACACCTCAAAACCCCTAGAACCAAACTTAGGAACTTTAAGTTTTCTTGACTTCTTTAACAACGCGCCGAACCGACCTATACTACTCCGAATGACACCAAATTTTACAGGCAAGTCATAAATGACATAACGGAACTATTCCCGATTTCGAAATTCCGTTCGGACCTCGATAACTCAAAAACACGTCCCAAACCACAGATAGGAACTTAAGGAACTCTTATTTCAATATTGGGCGCCGAAACTCTCCCGGATCATCCAAAACCCATTCAAACATACGCCCAAATCCGAAATCATCATACGAAGCTATCGGAAGCAACGAAACTCGATTCCGAGGTTGTTTACCCAAAATGTTGACCGAAGTCAAACTTGGCCTTAAAGGCCAACCTTAAGGAACATGTGTTCCTATAGCACTCTAAATACTTCCGAATCCCGGACCACCCGCCCCCGCAAGTCATAAATCATAATAAGCCGCTATGGGAAGTTTCATTTAGGGGAACGGGGTCCGATAGCAAAATGACCGGTCGGTTCGTTACATTCTCCACCTCTTAAACAGACGTTCGTCCTCGAACAGGTCTAGACTCATACCTGAAGTGCTGAATAAGTGTGGATATTTTCTCTGCATGTCCTCCTCGGACTCCCAGGTCACCTCCTTGATTGATTGGCCCCTCCACTGGACCTTCACAGCAGAAACTCTCTTGGACCTCAACTGGCGATCCTGTCTATCAATAATAGCAACTGGCTCCTCCTCGTAGCCCAACCTCTCATCCAATTGAATAGTGCTGAAATCAACCACGTGAGAGAAGCCGGCGTGGTACCTCCGGAGCATGGATACATGAAAAACTGGATGAACTCCTGATAAATTGGGAGGTAAAGCCAGCTCATAAGCAACCTCCCCAACTCACCTCAACACCTCGAAGGGACCTATAAACCTCGGGCTTAGCTTTCCCTTCTTCCCAAACCTCATAATACCCTTCATAGGTGAGACTTTCAACAGAACCTTGTCTCCCTCCATAAATGATACATCACGCGCCCTCTAATCAGCGTAACTCTTCTGTCTGGACTGTGCTGTGCGGAGCCTCTCCTAAATCAACTTCACTTTCTCCAAAGCATCCCTCACCAGGTCGGTGCCATATAACTTAGCCTCGATAGGGTCAAACCACCCGATAGGAGAACGACATCGCTGACCATACAAAGCCTCAAATGGTGCATCTCGATGCTAGACTGATAACTATTATTGTAAGCAAACTGAGCATGTCCTCCAATATATGAACTGTACGCTACGACTAACCATCAGTTTGAGGGTGAAATGTTGTGTTGAGGTCTATCTAGGTACCCATCTCACTATGCAATGCTCTCCAGAAGTGCGAGGTGAATTGAGGACCTCGATCTGATATAATGGACACCGGCACACCATGCAACCAGACTATCTCCCGAATGTAGATCTGGGCCAACCTCTCAGAAGTATAAGTAGTAGCTACTGGAATGAAATGCTCCGATTTGGTCAATCTATCCACAATGACCCAAACCGCATCAACCTTCCGCAAGGTCCGAGGCAACCCAACCACGAAGTCCATAGTGATGCGCTCCCATTTCCACTCAGGAATGGGCATCTGCTGAAGTAGGCCTTGTGGCCTCTGGTGCTCATACTTAACCTGCTGGTAATTAAGACACCTAGACACATACCCCACAATGTCTTTCTTCATCCGCCTCCACCAGTAATGCTGCTTCAAATCACGATACATCTTCGTAGCACCAGGATGAATAGAATACCGAGAACTGTGTGCCTCCTATAGAATCCTCTCCCTCAGTCCATCAACATTAGGAACACATAAGCAGCTCTGAAGTCTCAGAACACCATCCTCACCAATAGTAACCTCCTTGGCCCTACCCTGAACCATTGTCTCCCGAAGCTCTGCTAAGCACAGATCATAGAATTGTCGGGCCTTAATCTCCCCCAATAACGAACACTGAGCAACCACATGTGCTAAAACTCGACGAGGCTCTGAAAGGTCTAATATCACCAGGCGATTGGCCAAGGACTGAATGTCCAAGGCTAGATGTCTCTCCTCTGTTGCAATATAAGCCAAGCTACCCATACTCTCCACCACCCTGCTCAAAGCATCTGCTACCACATTGCCTTGCACGGATGATAAAGAATGGTGATATCATAATCCTTCAACAACTCAAGCCATCTGCGCTGCCTCAAATTAAGATACTTTTACTTGAATAAGTGTTGCAAGCTACGGTGGTCTGTATAAACCTCACAGGACACTCCATACAAGTAGTGCCTCCAAATATTAAGAGCATGAACAATCGCCGCCAACTCCAAATCGTGCACAGGGTAATTCTTCTCATGAAACTTCAGCTGGCATGAAGCATAAGCAATAACTCTCCCTTCCTGCATCAACACACACCTCAAACCAACGCGTGAAGCGTCTCAATACATTGTATACATCCCAGAACCGGAAGGAAATACTAGAACTGGTGCTAAGGTCAATGTTATCTTGAGCTTCTGAAAGCTCGCCTCACACTCGCCAGACCATCAGAATGGGGCATTCTTCTGAGTCAATCTAGTCAATGGAGATGCAATAGAAGAGAACCCCCCCACAAATCGGTGATAATAGCCTGCTAGTCCCAAAAAGCTCCTGATCTCTATAGCTGAAGTAGGACGCGACCAACTCTGAACTGCCTCGATCTTCTGAGGATCAACCTTGATACCCTCTTTGGATACCACATGCCCAAAAATGCCATGGAATCCAACCAGAACTCAAACTTGGAGAACTTAGCATATAGCTTCTGTTCTCCCAAAGTCTGGAGCACAACTCTCAAATGCTGCTCGTGCTCACCCAGTCTACGTGGGTAAATCAAAATGTAATCAATGAAGACAATGACAAAGGAATCAATATACGGCCTGAACACCCTATTCATCAAGTCCATGAATGTTGTTGGGGCATTAGTCAAGCCAAAGGACATCACCAGGAACTCATAATGTCCATATCTCATACGAAAAGCAGTCTTCGGAACATCTAAAGCCTGAATCCTCAACTGATGATACCCCGATCTCAAATCAATCTTACAAAACACACGAGCACCCTGCAACTGGTCAAACAAATCATCGATGTGTGGCAAAGGATACTTGTTCTTAATAGTAACTTTGTTCAACTGGAGGTAATCAATACACATCCGCATGGACCCATCCTTTTTCTTCACAAATAGAACTGGAGCACCCACAGCAATAGACTCGGTCTAATGAACCCCTTAGCTAACAACTCCTCAAGTTGCTCCTTCAACTCTTTCGGAGCCATACGGTACGAAGGAATAGATATAGGTTGGGTGCCTGGAACTAATTCAATGCAGAAATCAATATCACGGTCCGGAGGCATGCCTGGAAGGTCTGAGGGAAATACATCAGCAAACTATCAAAACACTGGCACTGAATCAATCGTTGGAGACTCAGCGGTGGTGTCCCACACATAAGAAAGATAGGACAGACAACCCTTCTCGACCATATGTTGGGCCTTCAGGAATGAAACAACCCCGCTGGCTGCACTAACTGAGGAACTCTTCCACTCCAGCCTAGGCGACTCGGGCATGGCTAAAGTAACTGTCTTGTCATGGAAATCTAGCACGGTATGATAAGGAGATAACCAATCCATGCCTAAAATAATCTCGAAATCAACCATGTCAAGCAATAAGAGATCCGCTCAAGTCTCGAACCCACAAAATGAAATCAAACAGGACCGACAAATCAAGTCTACAACCACAGAATCGCCCACGGGAGTGGACACATAAATAGGAGAACTCAAGGAATCACGAGGGACATCTATAAAATGAGCAAATAGGAGCGAAACATAGGAATAAGTGGACCCTGGATCAAATAAAACCGATGCCTCTCTACCATATACTGTAATAATACCTGTGATCACGGCGTCTGAGGCCACTACATCTGATCCGGTCGAAATGGAATAGAATTTGGCTAGAGTACCGGAAGACTGAGCTCTACCAGAGTGAAAAGGAGCTGCCTGACCTCCCCCTGACTGGGCTCCACCTCTAGGACAACCCCTGCCGGCCTGTCCTCCACCTTTAGGTGGCTGAACTACTGGTGCTGGACCTATCGACTGATAATCCTGATGTACGACCTCGCCCCAAAACCTGGGACACTGCCTCCTCATATGAACTGGCTCTCCACACTCGTAACAACTCCCAGGTACCATAGTCTGCTGCCTCGAATAAGATCCCTGAATGGCCGGAGGGCGATGAGAGCCCTCTGGCATAGCACTGAAGTAAGGGTCGGAGGACCTTGGATGACTGGGATAACCACTGGGTGAACTCTGAATGGATGGAGGACGGTAGGAATGCTCTGGCATGGCGCTGAAATGAGGCCTCGCTGGAACACCTCGAAGAGGTGGTGGAGGTGCTGAATATAAAGGCCTGCTGGGCTGACCACTGCTATACTGACCCCTGTCCCTAGCTGGGGTACCTCTGAAGTCTTCAGAAAATCTAGCCCTCTTGTCCTGCTGCCCCTGCTCCCTGCTCCTCGACCGATACCCCTCGATCCTACGAGCAATCTCTACCACGAGCTGATAAGGAGTACCCATCTCCACCTCTCGGGCCATAGTGGCCCTAATACCTGGATGCAACCCAACCAAAAATCTCTGCACCCTCTTTGCATCAGTAGGTAGTATCATGAGTGCATGGAAAGACAACTTTGAAAATCTTGCCTCATAATCTATCACTGACATCTGCCCCTGCTTTAGCCGCTCAAATTGATACCGCAGCTCTTCCCTCTCAGAAGGTGGAATATACCTATCTAGAAACATCTGCGTGAACTGCTCTCAAGTGACAAGAGGAGAATCTGCTGGCCTGCTGAGAATATAGGACTGCCACCACCTACGAGCTCTGCCCTCCAACTGAAAGGTAGTGAAATCCACTCCATGGGACTCTAGTATCCTCATGTTGTGCAGTCTGTCCCTGCACCTATCCATAAAATCTTGGGCGTCCTCGCCTCGCTCACCCCGAAAGACTGGAGGGTGCAATCGGATCCATCTATCCAATAACTTCTGCAGATCGCCGTCCGCAGCTAGCTCAGGTGCTGCTGCAACAGGCTGGACCCCACCCACGGGCAGTGTACCCGGGGTATGATGTAATGCTGATGTCTGACCTAAAGCCTGGTAGTAGGGTTCTGGACTCCTCCTCCCGCCTGAGAAGTGGCACGATCTGCTGGAAATAAACCAGCCTGGGACATAGTGTCCATAAATCTCATCATACGGCCCATGACTGCCTGGAAGCCTGGCGCCATCATGAAGTCTACTGGTGTAGGATCTGATGGAGGCTCCTCGTCCTGCTCCTCTATAATAGGGTCCTCTAGTGGCAGAATTGGAATAGCTCTAGGACGCTCTTATCCCCTACCGCGAGCCGGTGCCCTCTCCCATCCTCTGTCGCGGCCTCGGACAGCGGGGGTAGCGGCCCTTCCCGTGTTTGGAACATCAGATGCACGCGTCCTTACCATCTGTGAGAGAATAGAAGAATGAAGTTAGTAAATCATTGACTGCACGATAGAATAAGAATAAAGATAGGTTTCCTAACACCCTATAGCCTCCTGAAAATAAGTGCAGACGTCTCCGTACCGACCCTCAAGACTCTACTGGGTTTTCCCGTGACTCGTGAGACCTATGTGAACCTAGTGCTCTGATACCATGTTGTCACGACCCAAAATCCTAACTTAGGTCGTGATGGCGCCCAACAACAGGGTCAAACAAGCCGACTCTCAATATACTAAAGGTTCCTTCTTATTAGATTAAACACTTTAAAATATACTCAGTTTTTAAAACTTAAAACATGATTCGACAAGGATAAATAGCCAGTTTTAATCAAAAACAGTCATGAAGAGGCGTAAGCCAATATATGTACAAACCCGAAATCCATAACAACTATCATGTGTGTGCCAGGAACTGGTGTCACAAGTCCTACGAGCATACTAACAGAATATACAAAAGATATAATATACAGTCCCACTGTCTGAAGGAAATAGACGGGAAATAAGCAAAAGAAAACCCCATGGTGCTGCCGGAGATCGCCAGTAGAAAACCAGCTCACTGAAGTCAGGTCCATCTAATATCAAGTCAAGCTGCGTCCGACAACCAGATGCACCAGCCTCAGAACCTGTACAATTAAGTACAGAAGCGTAGCATGAGTACATAAATATATATTTACCCAGTGAGTATCCCGCCTAACCTCAAAGAGGTAGTGACGGAAGGTCGACATGACACTTACTAAGGTCCAACAATATAATTTAACAGAATATAATAGAAACGATAGGCATGTAAAGGCAGTGAAGCAACAAATATATATATATAAGGTACTGAAATCCAAGAAAGTACTGGGAATGAATAAAACAATTACCACTTCACTTTCCCCCAAATATCTGTCAAATCAATATCCATGAATTTAGTAACAAATAAATCATGCGCATGCAGGGTAATGAAAACCTGCCGGAGTCACAAGATATTCATGTCCGTGCACTGCCGAGGATCGAACGGCCCGAACCATAAGTGCACCTCTCCACAGAGCACTCACATCTATGCACTGCCTAGGATCGAATGGCCCGTACCAAAAGTACATCTCTCAATCCTCTCTATGCACTGCCGAGGATCGAATGTCCCGTACCCAAAGTGCATCTCTCAATCCTATTTATGCACTACCAAGGATCGAACGGCCCGTACCAAAAGTGCATCTCTCAATCCTTTCTATGCACTGCCGAGGATCGAACTGGCCGTACCAAAAGTGCATCTCTCAATCCCCCGTGGCGTACGGCCCGTTCCCATAAGAGTGGGGGGAAATCACACTCCGCTCGCGGAATGTAAATTGCAAAGCGCTCACATGCATACACATTATTCCTTTTTAGATTACTTTTCAGTGAACAATTCCTTACAACTTTCTCAACTTTGCACGACCTCAAGGAAGTAAGAAACATGTAACATTTAATTTACTAAATGTATAGTTCATATCAAGTATAAACACAAGGCATGATATGGGCCTACCTACCCGGACATAATAGTAATAGCCGCTACGTACGGACTCTCGTCACTTTGTACGTACGTAGCCCCCACAATTATCACATATAGAATTTAAATCACCTAGGGGGACAGTTCCCCCTTACAAGGTTAGAAAGGAGACTCACCTCGCGTCGCACCTACTCCCCGGGTCAAGAATGCGCCCGAAACTCCGAACTCGACACCCACGGACTCGAAACTAGCCAAATGTTATACCAATATATCAATTTATATTCAAAGCATGAAATTCTCCTATTACTTAGCCAAATTCACCATTCTTGAAGAAATACCGAAATCCAACCCCAGGCCTGCATGCTTGGATTCAAAAAATACTTGAAGGAAACACTTAATCATAGCTAAGGATCATTAATACATGATTTTTACTTGATTTCATAGCTAATTCACGGGTAATTTTCTAAATTCTCGAAGGCCCTAGGTTACTACCCAAATTCCTAAATTTCTCACTAATTAAGTAGTTAAATCCTACTAAGAATGCATGCATTAACAACTTTAAGATAGAATTTACTTACCTTTCACTGGTTGAGTCGTTGAGCCCTTTTCCCAAGCTCTCAAGGTGTTCTAATGGAGGAAGAAGTGAAGAAATAATGAAGAATCCCGTATTTAAGAAACACACTATCTGACAGTGTTTCTGCAGCTGCAGTCTCGCACCTACGAGCAAAGGCTGCACCTGCGGAAATGGACGAGGAAGCCTGAGCCCCCACTTGCAGAGTGGAGACCGCACCTGCGGCTCCGCTCCTACAGAACTTTGTCCGCACCTGCGGAAAAATATGGCCTGCCCGCTGGGGGTCGCACCTGCGACTGGGCAACCGCACCTGCGGTCAACACCAGAACAGGTGCACCAGCAGCTATTTCAGCTGGTTTTTGGCTTCGTGTGGTGTCCGGGAGGCACCTGGGCCGACCCGATCCCCCGTCCAAATATACCAATAAGTCCTAAATCATAAATCGGACTTGCTCGAGCCTTCGGAACACCCAAAATAACGCTAAAACTCAAAATCACACCTCAAAACCCCTAGAACCAAACTTAGGAACTTTAAGTTTTCTTGACTTCGCTAACAACGCGCCGAACCGACCTATACTACTCGGAATGACACCAAATTTTGCAGGCAAGTCATAAATGACATAACGGAACTATTCCAGGTCTCGGAATTGTGTTCGGACCTCGATAACTCAAAAACACGTCCCAAACCACAAATAGGAACTTAAGGAACTCTTATTTCAATATTGGGCGCCGAAACGCTCTCGGGTCATCTAAAACCCATTCCGAAGATACTCCCAAATCCGAAATCATCATATGAAGCTACCATAACTGACGAAACTCGATTTCGAGGTTGTTTACCCAAAATGTTGACCGAAGTCGAACTTGGCCTTAAAGGCCAACCTTAAGGAACCAAGTGTTCCTATAGCACTCTAAACACTTCCGAATCCTGGACCACCCGCCCCCACAAGTCATAAATCACAATAAGACGCTATGGGAAGTTTCATTTAGGGGAACGGGGTCCGATAATGCAAAACGACCGGTCAGGTCGTTATATTATGACTTGTATTACCGGTTTTGGAAACGTTTGTATATTCTGTTGAGATTCTATTCCAAGACTGCTAGTTTTCCTTTTATTTTTGTTGTTATTCAGTAACTGCTAGGCTTACCTAGCCCCTAAGACTAGGTGCCATCACGATACCCAACAGAGGGAATTTGGGTTGTGACAAAGAAAAAATAAAAGTAATATTAAATAGACCACATTAGGAGGAAACATATACAAAAAATATTTTCCACAAAGAAGTGCTCGTTCAGATACCGCCACAATAAATACTTTTAAACTATAATATATAATTATCTAACTAGCATGACAAAATTGATCATTTGTGTAAGTTTTGATGATGTCCTTTTATTTTAAATCCATATATTATACTAATATAATAATATTTTTCGGTATTTAGATGATTGTTTTATTATTATACATAAATTTTCTCTCATTAATTAAATTTTATTGTTCCTTCATATAATTAAATGTTTTAATCATCATGTGTCATTATTAACGTGCAACACATGTTCATAGATACTTGTTATTATAAAAGCATGAATACAATGTTGGTTTACAAAAATAACCTTATAATATTAATCTTAATATCTAATAATTAAAGGACATAATCGAAATTCTAGATATTAGCTTTATAATCCTATTAGTTTTAAGATATAATACTATACGTTAGGAATCCCAAATGATTACCTTTAGGAATCCTATTAGTATAATTACTTTCGGGCTGTCTAATTCATATAAAATTGAACAAGTAAATATTTTTAGCTATGTAATCCTATTACTTTTAGGATATGTTTCATAAAAATTCCTATTACTAATTTAATTTGAAAACGTACTATAATGACATATTACTAATTTAATTTGAGAATGTATTATATTATCCAAATCATTTAGAACATGAGAGCCTATATTATTATAAAAGCATATATACAATATTAATATATCAAAATAGTCGTTAAATATTAAACGGAAGAACTACATAGGGAAAGAACATAACTGCAATAACCTATTTTTTGGACTACAATACCTTATATGCTAATTTTTAATATTTAAGATTTTAAAATTAATAAAATTTTGTTTATTAAATTCTTACAAAAAATATGTAAGAAGATAATAAAATCAATTTCATAAGAATCCTCTGTATTGGAAATACATTACCACTCCATAACGTCTCATACGAAGAAAAAATAAAAGTAATATTAAATGCACTGCATAATGAGTTGAAATTGTGACAAAGAATACCCCCACGATAATATATTTTTATATTATATTTAAACTATTTCCTACTCAAATAATATTTTTTATCAATTTTCATGTAATATTGACAAATACTCAATTATTAAACAACAATTAAGAAAATATTTAAGAATATAAATATGTGAGAAAGAGAAAAAGATAGTTGGTTAGAGTCAATATCACTAATGATTCTACAAACATAAATATCTAAAAGTGAAATGTCATATCAATCTTTTACTCTTTGAAAATAAAATTTATGGTGGATAAAATTATAATTAAGATTATATATTCAAAACAAGAGATGAACTAATATTAAGAGAATACTCTTAGGCTCTTATGTGATGAAGCACTTATGAACTTCGGGCAATTATTTTTTAAATTCATCATACGAGTAAAATTCTTATTCAAGTTTAAAAAAAAGCTTAGGGTACATAAATTTATTCCATAAAAAGAGCGTGAGAACACAAAAAAATGTTAGTATATTATTAAGAATCAAAATAATACACAATCTCATGAAACATAATCAAAGCTAAATCCTAACAAGAACAAGCTTTAAAGACACTATTATGAGGAGTCGAGTTTGGTATAACGAGATTATTCTTTGTAGATCCCTCCGGCAGAATCGAAATAATATTTCTATGTCATGCATTACATGCAAATATCATATCAAGAGGCATGACACTGTTAGCAATAATAGCAAGTGGTTTACCAACAACGATCTTATTATAAGACCACCCACTTTAGATTTGATATACCTCTTCAAACAACTCAAATAACCATCACAAGTATATCAAAGCAGAGCAATGACGCTAATTTTATAAGGAAAGTAAAATTGATAAAATGAGATGAAGCACTTATGGCTAAGTGTCAAATGATCGAAATAATTGCCTAGAGTTCTAGAAATATTGGATATTAATGAACCGTTTGGTGAAAAAATAATGGTTTGTGAGGTAATTTCTGTCAAGTACTACCAGTAGTTCCAAAATCGACAAAAGCAGGGATTGTAAAAACTATCTTGACAAAGTTATACTTATGGCCTCAAACGAAAAAGATTCAACTCACAAGAAATATAAAGTAAGAACATATCTATTATCCAGTGTCTTCTTGCTTCGTATCGGAAACAAAGAAGAGCACCCAATAAAGGATAATTTGGTTCTTACTGAACACTTGGTTATCAATCCTAATGGTAATAGTAGTGCATTTAATAAGAAAAATATTTCTATCAATAGATTAAAACGCAATTTGTACAAATCGCATGATAGAATTAAAAAGATATCTTAGCTAGAAGAAATGAATATGTTGATCAATTAAATAAAATGTTGATTGCAAAATTTTATAGTAAAAATACCAAGAAGAATAATTAAATACATTAGTACCAAATGGCTTTTTACCATACATGTTTGTTGTCAAGTTTCTTATTTCTTACATATATTAGTGTCACCGTATATATAATAGACTAAGTTAAAATTTATCTTCCATTGTATATGGGTTAATTTTGAAGAAAAATATGTTTGTCATGCTAACTTAGATACGCCAAATAGCTTATGTAATAATGCACAGATGGTATATAGAAGTTTTGACAATAACGTCATACATGCAAAAATTATGATACTGGTCAATGTGCTTCTAAGTATATTCTTATCCCCGAATTAACTTTCATCTTCCGAAACTAAGGAATATCCTTTTAAATTTGTGTGAAAATATTTTTAATATGCTTATGTTTTGCAAATATAATAAATAAAGCACAAGACAAACATCCTAAATATTGGACTATATTTACCGCAATATATTTTCTTGCACGAACAACTGTATGTTGCACTTCCAAGAGGAATATCAAGATCGGAAACAAGAGTTGTGGTTAAGAAAAAGCTACCAACGCATGAGGAGGAAACATACACAAGAAAATATTGTCCACAAAGAAATATTTGTTATGATACCATCGCATTAAATATTTTTAAACTATAATATATAATTATCTAACTAATATGACAAAATTGATGATTTAGTTAAGTTTTGATGATGTCCTTTTATTTTAAATTTATGTATTATGCTAATATAATAATATTTTTCGGCATTTAGATGATTGTTTTATTATTATACATAAAATTTCTCTCATTAATTATATGTTATTGTTCCTTCGTATAAACAAATGCTTTAATCATCACGTGCCATTATTAACGTGCAACGCACGTTCATAGATACTAGTTATATTAAAAGCACGAAGGCCTTTAACGAAATGTTGTTCGTCTTTTTTACCCTTTAAAATCTATTTTCATGCTAGATAAATGTCACGACCCAAAATCTAACTATCGTGATAGAACCTAACCCAACCCGCTAGGTAAGCCAATTAACAATCATCCAGTTTCATTTAATTTAATAAAATAATTAAACAACAGAATTATCTAAATCTTATACATTCCCAAGAACTGGTAGTACAAATCATGAGCTTCTAAAAATAGAGTTTACAAATCGGAAATGAAAGAAATACATAGTCTGTTTGAAAAGTACATAAACATCACAATTTAACCTAATACTGCCCCGAACAACAGAGGCAACTACAACATAGATGCGGGTACATGTTCAAGTCCAGCAACCATCGAACACAACAACCACTGTAGCCAGCATCTGCACGTA
Organism: Nicotiana paniculata; assembly: GCA_005239505.1. Classification (NCBI taxonomy): domain Eukaryota; kingdom Viridiplantae; phylum Streptophyta; class Magnoliopsida; order Solanales; family Solanaceae; genus Nicotiana; species Nicotiana paniculata. Next base: position 18,909 of record ML365876.1, read on the forward strand.
ATGTGCAGAGTGTAGTATCAGTACAACCGACCCCATGTACTGAGTAAGTAACATACCTAACCTTAGGTTGAAAGTAGTGACGAGCTAACACCGGGTTGGGTCCAACACCAATTTTTCCACAAGAGTTCATAACAACACAAATGCAAGTCTAAAGGGGTATCTCAGAAGTAAAAATACTCAAGTCGTTCACAGTTCCAGAAAATAGGTATGTTTTTCAAGTATCTTAGTAAAAATACAATTCGTTTGCAAAAAATGCCTAAAAATACAGGTAAGTTTGAAAACTGTGATTTTTCTTAAAATCTTTCACCGGTAAGTGAGAAGTTTCATTTTCTTTCCAAATAACGAGTATAAAATCCCTCTCTATGCCCATATGTAAAGGTGTGTAAAAATCATGAATGACGTGATACCGTACAACATGGGAAAAATGCATCTCTATGCATGTATGTCATGTATGCATGCCAATGCCATGTATCCCAGAGATGAATCATGTACTCACACTCTCGGATTACTCAATCTCACTATCTCACTCTTTCCACTCATCAATGCTCAACCACTCAGTACTGTATATGGCCCATACAACCCAGGGAAGATCTGTTTAACCAAAGAATTAGGTCCTTTGACTAAAGTTATTTCTAGGATGAACATGAGTTACTGATAATCAAGGAAATAGAGAAAAACAAGTAATAGAAAATATTGCAGAAATATAGAAAAGCAAAGTAGATTGTATTCGAGAATCAGATGCCTTTACAAGCTGTATTCCTGTTCCTTATGTAGGAGATTCCTTGATATAACGTACAACTCTTGCTATGATTTCCCATTAATGACTAATTGTGACATTAATGGGGCGTTACAAAGGATAACAGTAATTGGGGTACGGTTACATAATGTACGAGTAATCAATTATGGGTCCTTGAATCTGCCCGTAGCTTTGTCCAGATTCATTCTGACCGTGTCTCTTCCCTGTTTTGATCAGATTGAGTTTCCCGTGGATGATGAGTTCCTGGGTTTATTGAATCATGCCTCTTTGTTCCGTACCTCTTCAAAGAATCACATCCAGCTATCTCGTTCTCCTGTGTCCACATAACTGGCTGAGTTGTCAAGAGTTGGCTTACGTGTGAAACTCTTTTTTTTACCAATACAGATAGTCCCCCCACTTACCATATATTTATCGATTAATATTTGGTAAGTGGATACTTATTTATGGAGGGAATATTTTGCCGTCGCTTTACCTCGAAACATTGTATCCCTCTCTGAATCATAGGCGTCGTTTGTCACTTCTATTTAATGCTCATACCACGTGTTTTTCTCGGATTGGTTCTGCATTTAATCGGCACCTTTTTAGGGATTTTTTCGGCTGCATCAGTACCGAAGTGACACCTTCAATTATGACTTTTCATCATTATTTTTCTTTTTTTTTTTATGTTTGACAGTTGTCCTCAAGTATAAATACCTTTCTTCTTTTCTTTGCTTCCACGAAACACTTTCTAACTTTGTCTTTTGTAAAGAACTTTTTTCTTGCCTTTGTAAACATGTCTTCTTCAAATCAACCTCAGAGAGTAATAGATATTGAAAATTTAACGCCATCTTCTACTCTGACTAGGAGTCGTAGGGGTGGTAGAATTAGGAGTCTAGGATCCACTCCTTCGAGAGGCTCCTCTTCTTCTCAGATAGTTTCCCCTCCTTCCGTTAGATCTCTAATTTCTCCGAGGTTTAGGGCTTCTCGGTCTTTGTCTAGAGGTAGAGGTGAACGCCTTCGTGAACCTGGAGTTGATGAAATTTTTCCTGCTGAGTTTGTCTTTGCTAGTGATAATCAAGTTCTCGTAGACCAATCTTCTTCCCTTGAGAGTGTCGAAAAGTATCCAACCCTTATTACTGAGGGTCAGATTTCCCTTGTTCGTAGGGAGTGTTTTTGGAGGTCCGATTTCCCTGTCTACATTCCCAATAGTAATCAAAGAATAATGTCTTACAAGACAGGATACTCTTTTGTTTATACGTACCCTTTTACTCTAGGGTTTAGACCTCCCATTGATCCAGTCATACTTGAATTCTGCCGTTTCTTCAATATCTGCTTAGGAAAAGTTGGTCCACTTGTGTGGCGAGTTGTCGCATGTCTTAGGAGTTTAGCTTCTTTAGCCTTGGTTCCTTTTACTTTCAACCATCTTATTCATATATACTCTCCTGCCTTGTTTCGTCAAGGAGTTTTTACTCTGACTGCTAGGAGCAAAAGAGTGTTGGTAACCCCTGGAGATGATAAATGATAGGGGATGGTACCTCCGGTATGTTTTTGTACCCACTGTTGGTTTAGTGGGTGAAGAAAATCTTCCCTTCCGTGAGAATTGGAATCGTGCACGTGAGTATGCTTTAGCTCACATCTATTTACTTTTCCTCGTTCTGACTTGAGATGTTTTACTAACACCGTATTTGTTTCTTCTTCTCTCAGCAATCATGGGTACTGTCGAGAATGTCTCGTGTATTCGTGATTGGGTAGAAAAATTGTTATCTGTTGCTCCTTTAGAAGAGAGATCTTGGAAGTACTTCGCTGGGAGGTACGGTTGGCATGTAAAGACCCACGGTAAGTGAAGCTTTTGTTCTTGCTTCTTTTCTTACTCAAGCCTCTTTTCTCTGTCGCTTAACTTTTTCCCTTTTGATAAGGTTCTCTTCTCGTGGTGTGTCTGCTTCATCTATCCCGAAGATGTATTTGGCCTAGGCCCAAGAGATTATTGTTGGTTCGTCTTCCTTGAAGAGGAAGATTGGTGAGTCTCATTATGTAGAAGAAGAAGAAGAGGAGGGTGCTTCGGTGCGCAGGCCACGGAGAAGGCGGGTGGTTTCGGACGATGAGTCTACACGCATGACTTTGCCTTCCATGTTTGTGGTTGATCCCTCTACCTTTGAAGATGTTTCACATCCCCCATTCATAAGTCTGTACATTACTTGTTCCATGAAGGTTTTGACCTTGCTCCTGATGATGTCCCTTTAGCTGTTGTTTTTCCAGCTTCTTTAAGAGAAGTTGTCTCATCTGCTCTTTTGGCTATTACGGCTTTTGCTGTTGATTTGCCCGTGACTTCCTCAGCTCTTCAATCCTCCGTGCCTGCTGCTTTTCCAGTGGCTTCTCCAGTTCCTCAACCCTCCGTGCCTGTTGTTGCTTCATCTTTGCCTGCTTCCATGCCTTCCGCTAGGGAAGTAGGGTCTTCCAGCAGAGAGATGCTCCAGATGATAATAGAGATTCCAGCTGAAAGGAATATTTCAAGAAAACGGGTGAGCCCGAAGTGTGGATCAAGCCTTTGATAGGTCCCGCTGAGAAAACCAAGCTAGCCAACCATAGTGCTCTTACATGGGCCAACAAAGTTGTGCATACCTCTTTGAATGTATGATGCAGGTTATCCTCTTTCATTTTCGCATATGAAATTTATCATATCTAATTGGTTTATTTCTTGTAGATTAATCTTATAGGCATGAAGCTCATGAAGTGGATCTCAAATACGGATCAGGAGACAAAAGAGTTGCAGGCCGATACTGATAATTGGAAGGCACAATATGATAGCCTAAGGATTGACATGGATGCCTTAGAAGAGGATAGAGTACCTTGAAGCGGCAGATGAAGCTTATGGCGGCAGAACTGGCAGTAGAGAAGGCTTCTTCCAGTCAGGCTGATAAAGACAAGAGTGTTCTGGAATCCTCATTTGCTGAGCAGCTGTCCCGCGCCTCAGAGAAGATTAGAGACTTGAAAAAATTGTTGGGGCAGAAGAAGGAATACTCTGGCGACCTCGTGCAATCACTCACTCGTACTCAAGAGGACCTTCGTAATGCTTTAGATAAAGTTCAAACTCTAGAGAAGTCGATTGTACCGTTAAGGGCCGCCCATGAAGTTGCTGAAGCGGAGAAGGACGGATTGAGAGCTGAGATTCAAGTATGGGCAAGGGATTATGAAGATCTTGAATAGGTGTCTGCTGTTGATGTGAGCTGGGCGTATATGAATTCTCGCCTCGACACATTGGCGGAAATGAGTCAAGAGGGTTTCGACTTTAGTGCTGAAATAACTAAAACTAAGGAAGCCATGGAGAAGGCTCAACAAGGTCATAACCTCTCTTCACCTGATGGAGAGACTCCTTCTTAATATATTAATTCTAGTATGACTTTTGTTTTCCGTTGAGTTTCTGTTTCACTCTTTAAGTCTTTTGCATTCTTAATTTTCGAGGTTTTTGTTTTTACCTCTGAATTTTTGCATGAGGATGCTAGTAATCACTCGTGACTTTCATAGTAGGTACGGTGTTTGTGAGCCTTTTTGTAGTAAGCTTCATTTATGAAAGAGGGCCCTTTATGATTGACATGAAGCAGACGTCTCAACTTCATGATAATGCAATAGAGTGATAGGAATTTTACAAATGTTTAAGAATGTTTCCAAGGAAAGTTTTTTGTTTGAACTTCCGCGACATTTTACATGTGTTTGATTATCATCTAAACTCATGTTGCAACTGTTTTTGTTTAACATATTTGAAATATCCTTGTATTTTGTAACTGTTTTTCATAGGTAACAGTTTTTTGATATTAATACAAGAGCACAACTATTTTTCACTAGTAATAGTTTTTATAAAGATTGGGGTTTCTACCGCAACTGTTTTTATTGATAACAATTTTCTAATAAGTACGAGGAAAATGTTTTTTCATCCGTAACTATTTTATTTGACAACATTTTTCTGAACAAAGACATGGATTTTGATGTTTCATTCGTAACTGTTTTATTTGATAATAGTTTTTTTGAGTAAGTACAAATGACGATGATCTTTTACCCCTAACTGTTTTTGTTACAACAGTTTTGAATAAGTATACATTTCTTCCT